>LJJS01000989.1:1178-60153 GCA_001447215.1 Diaporthe aspalathi
TTCTCAATAGCCTGGATAGCTAAGAGTATTTTGCCCTCCTCAGATGTAGAATACATATTTTGGTTATTAATTTCTAACACGTTAAATACTTAAATAGGAGGAATAATGTAAAACTAATGCAAAAAATAAAGACACAACTAGCACTAAAAAAAGGTAATCCCACCAAAACCTTAGTAATTTGCAGCCCCCTTGCACGCCCCCCAGCACCTTTAAATTTATAAGTTTTATTAAAAATAAGTAATTAAGTACCGTTGGCACCAATTAGTGCTAATTTTTATTAATTATTTGGCCTTAAAAGAGTGCTAGGGTTAACAAAAGTTAGGTAAAGTTAAAAAAAATCGGACATCACCTAATATCGGACACCACCTGATAAACCACGTTAAAGTTAAATAAACTCTTTTTTTTAAAAAAAATATTTTTAAATAATAAAACAAAGTTAGTTAGGCGGCTAATTATAATTTTTTTTAAATTACAGTTTAAAGGTTTTTTTTTTTAGCAAATAAGGCTTTAATATTATTAAATGTTTTTTTTAATTATTTAATAATACTATTAATTTTTAAAGTTTTATATTTACTATTTTAATTTTATATAATATAAAAATAGTTGTTAATAATAGTGGTATTGTAACTGGTATGATAAAACCAAGCGATGCTAATGATGTTATTTACATTTGCAAGCAGGTGTACATTGTCCTATTGGAGGCAGATTGGGTGGTGGGTGACTGGGTGACTAGCAAAGCCTAACCGAAGGACATCCGAAGCAGCTCACTTTGACAAAGTGTGGGTTGCATGTGACCCTCATCGTCGTACAGCAATTTTGGTAGACAATGTCTGCTTTATATCCATCAGTGGGTCTTTGGTCGGCATGAGCCCGTCGCGACGGATGAGCATGGATGGGAAGCGGATTTTCGCCTAGATGATCATGTCAGTACGGGCTGAGTGAAATTGTTGCAGTAGGGATGAATAATTAGGGGAGACTTACCGCAGCCAAACTACTGGCGTACTTGATACCCAGCTCGCTCGCAATGAAGTTCAACCGGCCGATGGCCCAATCTCGCTGGGTATCCATTGTATAGTCGCAAGTCCTGACCGTGCTTAGTGGCCAGGCCACCATGAGTCCGCCCAACATCTTGCTCTGCTCGTCAGTACCACACGCGAAGCCGCCAGGGGCCGGGGCGCTGGGGTGCTGGACGTCCTTCTGGTGCATGCTGAGCATGTACGGCACCGACGAGATAATGTCGGCGATGTTGGCCTTGCAGATGCGCACAGCCGTGGCGTACTCGGGCGTGGAGCGGAAGTCAGCCGGACTGCAGATCCAGGCGGCAACGCGGATGAGGAGCGACATGAGGATGATGCGCGTTGCGCGCGTGGCATTCCATATGCTGGCGACTATCAGGTCCGAGTAGCCGTCTACACGCCCAGGATACACCGGTGCGCTGCGGGCCTCGCCACCCCCGGGGACCTCGTCTTCCCAGTACAGTGGAATGATCTGGTACTCGGCAGGAAGGCCCTGCAGGAAATTGGCCATCTGGAGGTCGAGGTCCTGCACCTTTCGGAGCATCTCGAGCATGAGCTCCAAGCCTTGGTCGTTGCGAGATAAGGTGGCCATCAGACGAGTCACCTCGGCCCGCAGGTCGCTGACCTCGAGTGCGAAGCGCTGGTAGCGTGCGCCGATGGAGTCGGCCGCTACGGACTCGGGCAGCCACCAGTTGACGCCCATCACGGATGAGGTGCCCGACGACAAGGTGCGGGCGATGATTTGCAGACGGACAGCGTTGAACAGGAGGACCGAGTCCTTGTTCTGCACCATCTCCCGGCCGCGGGACCTCACCAGGTGCATGGCACCCTCGATGTGGGTGCGCCACGCGAGGAGGCCGATCTCCTTGGCGGCGGTGATCTTTTCGAACAGCGAGAGCAGGAGCACCGTCGCGAGGGTGCCGTCATGCTTGCTCTCGGCCGGGTCCTTGAGCGCCCTGGCGATGGCGGCCAGGGCCCGCGAGTGCTGCATGAAGGACAGCTCCACGAGGTCGGTCGAGTCGCCCTTGAAGCGGTTGCCCATGGCCGCAAGGGCACATGCGCTGTAGGCAAGCTGAAAGGCACTGTCGGGCCGGGTCTGGGAGTTGAGCAAGGGCAGTAGGTAGTCGAGGTGACCCGAGTTCCTGCCCCGCTGGCCGGGGACCATGATGAAGTTCCACGCGAAGAAGTGGCTGGCACGTTGGTCGAGAGGCACGGCGGGTGCGGCCGCCGGGAACGACAACTCGGCGGCCGTGTTGTGTGTTGGTATCGGTGCGGAAGACGTGGGCGAAGGCGTGGGTGACGAGGACTGAGACCCAGACGCCCCGAGGCGAGTGGGCGAGTTCTTGGTGCTGCTGCTGCCGCCGCCATTGTTGTCCTTGTTATTTGTGCCTGGAGTCTCGAATGTGATAACTATGCCGCCTTCCTCAGCAGCCCGCTTGGCCGCCTTCTTGGCCGCCGCCTTCTTGGCCCTCGCAGCTGTTGCTTGAGTCTCGTCCCGGTGTAGGATGTCGAAATCGGATCGGTATCCGGAGCAGTGTCGGCGCGATTTGATGCACTGGTTGCACACAGGCCGGGTCTCGTCGCACTGCGGGACGATGCAAGGGTCAACCGTTGCTGTCTTATGACACCGACAACGAGTGCAGCGCCGAAGAGAGGAACGCCGAGGGAAAGCGGAGAGCGACTGCACTGCACCTTTATTCTCCTGGCCCTACACGTCCTACAGCCCATAGAGGGCTTCCCGCAATACACCATATCGGATTGTTGATGCCGCCGCCGGGGCTGCTTCGCGAAGCCGAATCGTGTCGGCTGTATTTGTTGGACGGGCCAATGCGTCCGAGGGAGGAGCTTGGATCGAATAGGTTATGTCGTCCCTGGCCGGCAGTATTATATGAAGTGCGAATATCTGGGCTGTGTCGGCTGTCTGGGCTGTGAGATTGTACACGATGCTATGAGTATGGGAGCACTACGTGCTGCGTCTCCGCCGCGATCACGTCTGCGGGAAGCAAGTTAGGACAAGCAACAAGCGAGAGGCCGGGTCGGTGTTAAACAATGGGTTTCAAGGCGCAGCGGAAGAAGAATCCGGTGGAGATGCTGCAGACCCCTTGGGAACTCCTCGTCCGGCTCGTCTGCCGGGTGGAGCAATCGCCAAAGCAGGCCTAGCCAGCGAGCACGCATGCACAGGTACCTAGCCACGGAGTTGTATCTACTGTGTTCGAGGCACCGCCGCTAAGGTTACGGCCAAAGCAAGTTGCAGCACGCACAGATGTTGCTAAGGCGAACCCAGCGTCTTGGACAGTGTGACAAGGCACGCTACGATCGGCTTGGTTACTGGCTTCGTCTTGGATCTGCCGAGGCCCCAGGTTCCGGCCCAATCAAACTGTAGGGTGTTGTGTTCATTTACTTCTATTTCCTATCTGCATGGGGACATGAAGCTCCTTCTCCATGAGCAGATATCTTTGTTGAGGCTGTCAGGACTGACTCGATTGATCGATGATCTCGGTCGCACCCCTGGGGCAGTCCCACATATGCAGGTGACAGGCCCTGCCATGCCCCGATGCTTGCCAAGGCCATCTCACTCGGCGTCCAGTCCTACAAAGACTTGGTCGGAATCGTCCCAACTCTGTGACCCGTTTGAAGTTTTGCATCGCTAATCTGTCGAGAGTCAACCAGCCCTCACGGTTTCAGGCTTGGCTCGAGCTATATCGTGACACTCGCCCCCATATCGATGCCCAAGCTAAGCAGCATTGATGTGGCTGGCCCAACCGCATATTGTGTGGCTACAGTGCTAGGGTATGTACAACGTACCGGTGTTTACACTGAGATTCTTTCTCCTCATCCACCTGTCTCCTTCCCCCTTTCCCCAGAAGGGCCACCCACATTAAAGCCTACCTTCTTAATGCTGCTTCAATGTTCCATGCGACCCGACCTCAGCGAGGTCAGGTTCTGACGAAGAGTATGGGGTTGGCCAGGGCAATACAGTGGCAATGCCGGCCTACTATCACACGCACCCAACCCCTCACATCGGCGGGACCGACTGAGGCAGCTACGACTCGGTTGGTATAGTGCATGATGATCCTCGAGATGTCGCGACACGCAGAAGCCAGGCGGCTGGTGCGCAACACAACACCAGGGAAAACGAAACGAAGCACAGAAGCTCGCATGCACTGCCCACCAACGTGCTGTTTGTAATCTTGATCGGCCTGAATAGGACTGACCAGACGGTACTATTTTAACCAAGTACTAACTGTTTGAACAACACGACCTATGTTCTCGTCGCGGAGGAGGTTGCACCCAAGGATCTGTATCGTCTCCTCCTGCCCATCTATTCTGGGCAGGACACTCAAATCTCGGAACGTCGACCAAGCCACGTCGCCAAGGGACCGGACATTGAAGCGGTCGAGCTTGACTTCAGAAGAGGAAGTACCCGCCCTGGAAACTGTACCTGTGCAGCATGTCCGCAGTGAAAAATCCTAAGCAGTGCGCAACAGCTCGGGTCTCTTATCGGTCGAGTTTGATGGAAAAACAACAATCGTGGAACTAGTACAGTCCACAGAGAGCAATTCGACTCCGAGGTCCCCGGAATATCAACCATTGGGCAAGGGCCCCGAGTGGTGGGTTCGTGGGGTTCCAAGGTTCTTGCAGGCGACATGACCTAGTCCTGGAAGGGCCAAGCCGCAGGTGAGCCTTGGCCGCGGAGCTGGCCACTCTGCCACCATGTTCTGCGGTGACACATAGCTGGAGGAACAAGCATTACTGTGGGACCATGAGCGTGTGGTGATCAACAGGTACGGTGAGACCTGCCACCAACCGGAAGCTGCCTCTGGGGCTCGTTCCGATGCACCGACATGGCCGGGTGGGCACACGTCGGTTGAGACGTAATTTCGTAGTACAGTCGTCTACACAGCAGCACTATCAGGGCGGGCTTGCCAAGGCTACCTAGGGTAAAGAAGCGCGAACGACAAGCTCTGACTCCGCCCGTAGCGTCGTCATTCACAAGCGGCATTTGGTTCTGGTCTTGACACCTTCTCCGGTTCTTTGGTGCCATTGACCGGACAGTCCCGAGATGCTCAAACTGGCGGGGTGGATGGCTTCGTGCTCCGTATTGAGCTGCATGAGAGTGTTCCTGCTGACCAGCTGCCGCATCCACGACGATTAAAATGATGCGTCGTATGGTCATGGAGCAGAACGTGGTAGGGCAACACCAATTGACCGTCCTGCAGCAACCGATCGCGTGCCCCATTCCCGCCCGCCATGTGGCCCTGCCCACTGCGACGGACGACTGCCGAGGTCGCATCTACGCATCTGGGGACCCCATGGGAGGGTGGGAACTTCTCCCCACAGCTAGCCACATGATGTGCATGGCCATAGCCCGGCCGCCCAACCGGAGGGGGGCAGTCAGCAACGCGTTGCCCCGCCCGACAGGCCAGCATGGGCTGTCTACCATAGTATTGCGAAGCAAACACCAGTTCATCATCCCAGCGTGCAGGAGTGTTGACTCGCCAGCCTCGCTAGTCCAAGGTGCAAGTGATCGTGGCTAGTGGGACCCGGGCTCTTGGGAGCAATGAAAGTCGGCCCGGTTGCCTCGTTCTCGCCGCGGACGGGCCCTGAATTCTATCTCGGTGTAGCTATCACCGTGCGGGACAGCGTGCGGAGGTCTGTCATCGTCGTCATGGCTTCATGCACTTGGTGTATGTATATAACCAGTGCCGGCCTCCTTGGCCAGCTGGGGCCGGAAGCACACGAGTGCTGGACAAGGCCCTGTCCGCCGAGCTGCAATCCGTATCTCCTCCCATCCAGTCCATGATGGTCAGACTACCCAGTCCCTCATCCGCCTCTGCGGTAGTGCTCGCGCTCCTTGCCGGCGCGCCGTCCCCGGCACAAGCAGTCGACGCGACCGTCAGTCTTGACTACTCGACTTATATCGGCACAGCACAGCCGGGCACTGGAGTCACGGAATGGCTAGGGATCCGTTTCGCAGCGCCTCCGCTGGGGGACGTTCGCTTCGCACGGCCCCAGGATCCCCCGGTGGTCAGCACCCCACAACCAGCTAACCAGGTATACCTCACTGTCCCCCGAGGGTGTGTGAAGCTACTGTGTCTTGGAGGACGGGAATATCGGGCTAACTAAACGCATTGCCACAGCATGGCAAGGCTTGTCTCGGCACCGACAAGCCGTCAAATGCAACCGACACGTCGGAAGACTGCCTGTTCCTTGACGTGTATGCGCCAAGCAACGCAACCGCGCAGTCCAAGCTGCCCGTCTTCTTCTTCATCCAGGGCGGCGGCTTCAACGAGAACTCGAATCAGAACCTCAACGGAACAGGCCTGGTCAACGCGTCCGGGAACAATATCATCGTGGTCACCATCAACTACCGCGTAGGCCCGTACGGGTTCCTGACCAATGGAGATGAACTACAGCTCAACAACGGGCTGTATGACCAGCGCAAGGCACTGGAGTGGGCACAGAACTATATCACGCAATTCGGCGGAGACCCGGGGCATGTCGTCTTGGGAGGCGACTCGGCCGGTGCGGCAAGCATCACTCTGCACCTGGCCGCGTTCGGGGGCCGGGATGATGGTCTATTCCACGCTGCTGCCGCCGAGTCGGTGTCGTTCGCGACGGTCCTGACGGTGGAGGAGAGCCAGTACCAGTATGACAACCTGGCCCTGCGGCTGGGGTGTGTCGGCAGCTCCAACGAGACGCTGGCCTGTCTGCGGTCCAAGACTGCCGTGGAACTCCAGGACGCGAACTACAATATCCCGTACCCCGGCGCAGCGTCCCGGCCGCGGTACATGTACAACCCAGTCATCGACGGCGAGTTCATCCAGGAGCTGACGTATACGGCCTTCGAGGAGGGCAACTTCGTCAAGGTGCCGCTTATAGTCGGCGACGACACCAACGGAGGGACATCGTTTGCTCCCCAGAACACGACGACACTGGCGGAAAGCAACATGTGGCTGAAGAACCAGTTCCCGTTCATCACCCTGGAGCAGTTTGCGGACATCGACGAGCTGTATCCCAACACGAACCAGACGTGCCCTAACGTTGGCTGCTACTGGCGCCAGCTATCGGACACGTACGGGGAGATGCGGTACATGTGCCCCGGGCTGTACGTCAGCTCGGCGTATGTCGAGTACGGCGTGCCGCAGAGCTGGCATTACCGGTGGAATGTCGAGGACCCGAAGCAGATTGCCGCCGGCGAGGGCGTGCCGCACACGGTCGAGCTAAATGCCATCTTTGGGCCCTTCAACACCAACAATAACTCGCCGTTGAGTTACTATCCCAATGGGACGAACGCGTACGCGGTGCCGGTAGTGCAGGCATATTGGACCAGTTTCATCAGGTCGTATAATCCGAACACATACCGGCTGAATGGGACGGCAGAGTGGCAGGAGTGGGAGGATAACACCCAGAAGCGAATTCTGTTCGACACGGGTGGCGTGACGAGCATGGAGAGCTTGGCGGGCTCTGAACTGATGAAGAGGTGCGAGTACTGGTACGGCATTGGGGTGGACATTCGTCAAAAGAGGTAAATATAGCCGCCAGTGGCGCGCTCACACGTGGGCGGGCAGATGATAGAACCTATATTTATACCAGACACTACGCATATATACGATCCTTACTTCAGGTAATAACAGCTTCGCTTTGCCTATTAGTTATTGTTGGGTTCCCAGAGTGGCAGGACGAGAGTTCTTATTGGTCCGGTGTCCCACTCCGAGTCCCGTAAGTCGTTGACTGGAGGCTCAGCGCGGGGCAGCTTGTTTGTATCTGCAGTCGTCCGATGTTTCCTCAAGGTCTGTCTATCTCTCAACCCAAGACATGCACCGGCACCAAGGCATAAATCGTGCAACCGCGACCAAAATGCTACGGGACTTGTGGACAGACTCTGGGATCCGCTGAATCATAGTAAATGACACACCCAAAATAGAAGCATAACTCGGACGAGGCACCGGACCAGCCAAGACTTCCAGGACATGTTAGGCTGGGAGCCCAGCCCTCAATGGCATTTCGTTTCCCGGCGAGCAATGTGCCAAGCCTCAGCAATACATTGTAGCGTAGACGCTGCTGGCGAGCCAGGCGGGCGGGCGCGTGGCCACGGCCGCTCAAACGGCTCGAGTCAGTTCTGCATGGGTCGATGAGATGCCTTCGAGCTAGGCCATGCCCCTTTGGGCTTGATTGCTACACTGTGACAATGGAGCATCATCCAAAGGGCACGAGGGCATGATGGAAATGGGTCCTGTCATGGTTCTCTGTCAAACTCGGCTGCATCGGCCGCAGCTGGGGTGGTCCCAGAGGTGTTCGTTGCCCGTTGTATTGCACTTACAGCCCGCCTATATTGTGAATGTTGTTGGTGTAGTCGAGGGACAACCGCTGCGACTGCCCCAGAAGTTCCTGAGGGAACCACACCAGCCCACCTCTGCCGGCATGCCGGCCCACGTGAGGTGGATAGCTTCTCCTTTTGAATCGTCCTGCCGTTTCCTCAACCTCGACTGGGTTCCGTTAGCCTGGTACAGTGTGTTCATACTCTCCTGTCCACGGTCTTTAGGAATGCGGATTAGGTATGGCAGATCGACCGCTTATGGGGCACGTCAGGGTAGGGTAGCATGCGGCCGTTGTGCCAGAGGACAGTTGGGCAATTTCCGACGGGGCATTGTCCCAGCCCACGCCCATGGACCATGGGAGTCGATTGGATCTAGACCGGTGGCTTGGGACAGGGGCCGTAGTTAATTACAGAGAACAGACTCCAGATGCCCATACCCCATGGTAGATATATACATACTATCGGCCGACGGAGAAAGGGAAAAGGGCCCCAAGCCGTCCATCCTCGCGCAGGCTATTCCTTCCCAGGCAGCCAGGTGGCCCCCTGAAACGCGAGGACGCTATTGCCTGTGCTCGCCTGCTCTGGCCTGATGTGCGGTACACAGATGCGTTTCGAAAATCCAAGGCATGAAAAACCTTAATTATCCTGATCAACGCCAGGCGCACGCCAAGCTTGGGGCTCCGGGGCCCACAGATCGGCTCTGTCCACAGGGCTGCGGCTTGACGACACCTCAATGGCACGACGACATGTGGTCCACGGAGCAAGAGCACCTCAACAAGAGTTCCGTCCTACATACAAGCTCCCTGACAGTCCATCCCACGTGAGACACATAGCACTGGCACGCACACCCTCATACACCAACACCGGTAGACAAGAGGCCAGTGGGAGAAAAGGAGACACACAAGAGAGAAAGAGCGCGCGCCTCTCTCCAGCGGACGACCCAGCCGACTCTCGCTACACTCGCCCGAGAGCAGACAGAGTTCATCGAGCTGAGCCTCGCGTGCTTGCTCCCATTACTACCTTTTCACTAGTCAGAGCCAGACGTCAGACGCAGACGCAGACGCAGACGCAGACTCGGACTCAGACGCCGACACAGACTCGGACTCAGGCGCCAACGCACGCAGACACCCGCCCACCTAGCGCGGGCATCCGGAAAGGCCGCAGAGCCGCGGGCCTGAATCACATCACATCATGTCTTACTCGGCCATCCCTCCGCCCCATCACTCCCAATCGCACGCGCCGCCGCTCAACCAGCCTCCTTCGTGCTGGACATGCCGCGTCCGCCGCAAGAAGTGTGACCGCACAAAGCCCCGCTGTCATGCCTGCACCGCCCTCGAAATCACCTGCCACTACAGCGAGGCGCGGCCCGAGTGGATGGACGGCGGCGACCTGCAGAACGAGATGGCCAAGCGCATCAAGGCCGAGGTGAGGCAGGGCGCCGAGGCCAGGAGGGAGAGGCAGTACGTCCAGGTCCTGACGCTCCACGAGGACCGCATGCGGAGGCCCGACGACCTGTCCGAGGACCGCCCGGCGCCGCACAGGCCCCAGATGCAGAGCATGCACCAGCGGCCCAGCTTCTCGTCGCTCAACAACGCCAGCGGCGACGAGAGCCGGAGCGACGCCTCGGGCGGCGAGGCCATGAGCATGACGCCCGGCACCAGCCCGCCCAGCTCGAGCGAGAGGTCGCCGCCCGTGTGCCCGGACTGCGTGACCGACGGCTACGCGGCGCCCCCGCTGCCCCCGGCCCACGAGTACACGGTGTGGAAGCTGCTGGGCATCGACAACGAGCGGGACCGCTCCATCGCCATCGACGTCGAAACCGACTTCACAATCACCTTCCTGGACTACGTCTTCCCCTTCCTGTTCCCCTTCTACCAGCCCTCGGTGCTCGAGGGCGGCCGCAGCTGGCTCCTCGCCATGCTGCGCAGCAACACCGCCTTCTTCCACTCGGGCATGAGCCTCAGCGCCTACTTCTTCACCCTCATCCTCAAGGGCGGCGAGCGCCACCAGGTGTGCTCGCAGCAGATCTGGAACAAGCTCGTCGCGCACGTCGACACGGCGGTGAGGGCCATGCAGCAGGACATGGAGGACCTCAAGCACGGCCAGGACGGCAAGACGACCATCTTCCAGAAGGGCAAGACCATGGAGAGCATCATCCAGCTCCTCATCCTCGAGCACTCCATGGCGCGGACCTCGGACTGGAACGTCCACCTCTCGGCCGCCATGGCCATCTTCCAGGAGATCTTCGAGGAGTACGGCATGGGCATGGACGGCAAGCCCGACATCCCCGCCGTCATCCAGGCCCTCAGCCGGCCCTCCTGGAACCAGGGCATGATGGAGCGGGTCGTCTGGCACTGCGACCAGGGTGCCTTTCGCTTCTTCGCCGCCTTCCTGCTCTACACCGACATCATAGCATCCACCTCCCTCGAGAGCCCGCCCCGTCTGCGCAACTACCACAACCTCATCATTCAGGAAGACCTGCCGAACCTGCCCTGCGAGATGCTCCTCATGGAGAACTTCTTCGGCTGCCAGGGCTGGGTCCTCCTGGTCGTCTCAGACATCGCCGTGCTGGACGCCTGGAAGAAGGAGAACAAGGCACGGGGGACCTTCTGCCCGACCGAGCTGAACGAGCACGGGGGCAGGCTGCACCAGCGGCTGCAGAGCGGCCTTGCGAGGCTCGAGAGGGAGAGCTTCAAGAAGCGGCCCTTCGATATCACCTCGGTCCTGCGGTCATATTACCGACCCGATGCGGCACACCAGATGCGCATCGACGAGCAGGTGGCCGCCACCAGGATCTGGGCACTCGCCTCAATGGCATATCTGTCGGTGGTCGTGACGGGCTGGGCCGCGGCCATGCGCACGGCCACGAGCAGCATCGCCGTGGCCATGCAGCTGCTCTACGGAATATCGAGCCCGGCGGTGCTCAAGAGCCTGACCTGGCCCTTCTACATCCTGGGATGCCTGGCCACGAGAGAACAGGAGCAGCTCTTCACCCACATGGCATCGTCAATGGGGCCCCTGCTCGAGTTCGGCACCGTCGGGGAGAGCATGAGGATCATGAAGCGGGTGTGGGAAATCAGGGACTCGGGCGAGATGGACCTGGAGAACTGGGATATTGCTGCATGCTCGAGGGTTTACGGCAAGCAGGTTTTGATGACTTGACAGAAAAAAGCAAGACCAAAAACTGAGACTGCTCTTGCGAGACCAAGCGGGTTGTTTGGGTATGATTCACGAACTTATCTACAAAGTCTTCACCAACTCAGGGCTTTATCCATCCCCCTTTGAGATTTTACTTTTATACTTTTTAAGGTTCTGTATGCCTCGATGGAAATCTATCGTATATCTGAATATTTAATTTGAGTAGGAAGCCAGTTTGGGACATTCTACCGAGTCGCGTTGCCCGGCTCTGCTATATGTGTAGACACCCAAGATCTCCACTGCCTTTAAGCTGTAAGGTGGGTGTTGGAATTTTGTGCAACCAAGTGCGAGCCGTTGTTAAAAACATGGCGCCATTAAAATTGACAAAAATGAGACATGGTATGTGGGCGTGACCCCTACCACGCTTGTCGCATCAGCTGACAAACTACTAGTACAGGACATCGGTGTGGTGTCGCGAACGTGTGTCGAACCTTGATTCCCTCATCCCGCACCACGCTCCAGTTCACTACACGGCACACGTAACATATCCGTCAACAGCTGTTGCCGTGCTGAAGACATCCGACCATTGTTAGCATCTGCCGCATCTTCGAAAGCATAGTCGAAGGGGGTGGCTACACTTACCAGCCAACTATACAACTGGGGTTCCCGGAACATGCTTCGATACAAGCAACTTGTTCAGCAGCAGTTTGGGTCTCGCATGAGGCAACTTGCCGCGCAGTGAGGGGGTGTTCATTGTGTTGCACCTGGTGGACAATCGGTGCCGCGAGGGTAGTGGTGGCAAAGCTAAGGATGTACGGCAAGTATTTGAACTCCATCTTGACCGATTACGTGCTGATGGCCTCCAGGAAACTGGTCTATGCAGTGCTATCACGTTTGAAAGTGGCGGTATCTTAGCCGGAGATGACCTTGAGATGTCTCTTAAGTGGGGTTTGAAAAGACCTCGGATTGCACATCTGGATTGGATATGTTGTCATCCGCCATCAAGAAGCCTTATATAGACAGTTGTACGGTGGCGGCCAAGAAGTGTTGTCCAAGCGGAGTTGAGCTTGTAAATAGTAAATCAACTCCTCGGCTTCTTGATGACGACTGGTTCGAGCCGTCTTAGGCTACATTTTTCGGCCTCACATGTTTGACCAAGGCATCATTGAGGTTCATTGTCAGAGCCCCGAGGAAAGGGATAACTCCATCTTGATCAATTGACTAATGATGCGTATAATAGAGTATATCTTCTTGGCAAACCCTGCAGGTAGATACCCCGAAGAGACCCCCTAGCTCGGATGGTCATTAGTGACGTCGGCGCTTTTGAGTTGGGATGAGGCTGCGAATGAGATCACATGCAGTGAGCTGATCAACCCTGTCAGCGGCAAACAGTTCTTCCTGGAGCTGCCTCGGAACAAAGCAATCATGTGAAGGCAGATGCCGATGGTTGAGATTTCTCGGACAATGCACTGTGTCGGTGCTACTTGGTTCCTTGACCCGCGAGCGTGATTGTGTGCATTAATGCTTACTTCATTCAGTGATTCAACCTGATGTTCTTGCCCATACCTAGGTAGTGGATAAAATCCTCTCATAATGCCATAATGGATGAATCATAGAAGTGGGTAGCTTGCTGCTGCCTCAGAAGATGAGATCAAGAAGACTACCGACTGCCAGCAAAAGTATATTATGTATATACATATATTGGAATTATCTGTACTTAAATAATGCATGCAGCTGGTAAGATATAAGAGAATTGCTGATTACCGTGTGATTTTTTCTTTAAACCCTGCTTGATGCCCGTGACTTCATAATCCGACCGAGAAGAAGCACTGGGCCCGACCACTGGGGAACGTAGAAGAAAGCCACCCTCAACTGTGGGCATGCGCAGCCACTTCGCCTGTCGGCCTTAGGAGGCATCAGTATATACACAGTCGTGGCAAAGTAATGCTCGACATGACACGGCTGCCAACAGACGCTTCGTGGGCAAAGTCGAGGTGGGATGCCACGCAAGCAACATATAGCCCGAGCCGGGCCAAGCCTACGCCTGGGTCTTGGATGAGCCGAATGGCATCCGAGGGAGGGTTCGTTCACGGTGCTTGGCGAGTGCTCGGGTCGGGTTTGAATTGATATCTTACAGGCGTCGTAAACGTGGGGGTCAATGCTCTCCTGAAAGAGCTCTATATGCATAGTCTACACTGCTCTGCCATTCTGGTGATTGGATGGCCGGCTGCTTGCGATTGCAGACATGTGGCGGCAAGGCACGGGGAAATCAAGACCGGACGGACGGTCCTAAGTGAAGGCCACGCCGGGACAGTCTCCGAGCCTGAGACACTCTATTTGGTCAGGAACTTCTGGAAACTCTCCTGTGCGATGGTCACGTTGCCGATAGCGTTCAGCTTTTTGCGGCCGTCCTTTTGCTTCTCCAGCAACTTCTTGCGCCGGGAAATATCACTAGCGTGCAGCTTGGCCAACACGTCTTTCCGGAATGGCTTCAACGTCTCCCTCGCGATGATCCTCCTCCCGACGGCGGCCTGGATGACGATCTCGAACATCTGCCTGTCGACGTGCTCTTTGAACCTGGCCGTCCAGGACTTGCCCAGACGGTCGACCTGGGAGGCGTGCACGACGCGGCAGATGGCGTCAACGGGCTTCTTGTTGACGAGCAGCTGCAGTTTCTGCAGTCGCGACTCCCGCCACCCAGCGTCTTCGTAGTCCAGTGTTGCATAGCCCTTTGTGGCCCCCTTGAGCTTGCCGAAGAGATCGTCGACGAGTGCAGACGCCGGGAGGTCGTACTTGAGGATGACCTGTGTGGCGTGGAAGAACTCGATGCTGACCTGCTCGCCCCTGCTGCCCTCGCAGAGCTCAATGACGCGGCCCAGGTACTCCTCTGGCAGCGTGATCATGGCGTGGACGAAGGGCTCGTAGAAGGTGGCGGCCCTCGCCTTGTGATCGTCGTCCGAAGGAAACTCGGCCGGGTTGGTAACAACGACCTCCTTGCCGTCTGCGTAGACTATGCGGCTCGGCACCGAGGGCTCGGTGATGATGACGCTGGCGCCGTACTCCTGCCTGAGGCGGTCCTGGAAGACGGAGCAGTGCAGGCTGCCCAGGAAGCCCAGACGCCAGCCCGCGCCCAGGGCCTCGGAGTGGTCCTTCTGCAGGGTGATGCTGCGGTCGTTTAAGACGAGCTGGTTGATGCTCTCGGACATCTTTGTGTAGTCTGACTGGTCAGTCGGGAAGGCGCCGACAAACACCATTGGTTTGGGCTCCTCGAAGCCTGGGTACATCTCCACCTTGTCCTCGTTCCCGAGGGTCGTGAAGGTGTCTCCGATCTTTGCGTCCTGGATGCGCTTCATTCCCGGGTTGAACAGGATGTACCCGACCTGGCCTGCTCGCAGGACTGACTGTGGGACTTGGTGCGGGTAGTGAATGCCGACCTCGCCAACCGTGTATTTTTTGCCCGTCGCCAGCGACACAACCTGGTCGCCGGCCTTGATCGTGCCGTCGAACAGCCTGACCAGTAAGGTCACACCCCTGAAGGTGTCATACCACGAGTCAACCAGGAGCAGCCGGAGAGGGCGGCCGGAGTCCCCCTGTGGGTGTGGGATCCTCTCGACCACGGCCGGCAGGATGGCTTCCACATTCTTGCCGCTCTTGGCTGACACCAGCACGGGCGCGCCACCCTCGTGGTCCTCGGCCCCGATCTCAAAGGTGTCCTTCAACTGCGCCACCGCCCGCTCGACGTCTGCGGTCGGCAGGTCAATCTTGTTCACCACAGGCACCATGACCAGCTCCTGCGCAAAGGCCGTGTAGAAATTGGCGACGGTCTGGGCCTGGATGCCCTGTGACGCGTCCACCAGCAGCAGCGCGCCGCCGCACGAGGCATACGAGCGTGTCACCTCGGCGCGGAAGTCGACATGACCAGGGGTGTCGACCAGATGCAGCAGGTAGTCCTGGCCCTTGTACTTGTAGATCATGGTGCACGTCTGCGCCTTGACGGTGATGCCCCGCTCGCGCTCGACGTCGAGCTTGTCGAGGATCTGCTTGTTCTCGTCGTCCTTGGAGATGGTGCCCGTCAGCTCGAGGAGTCGGTCGCTGAGGGTGGACTTCCCATGGTCGATGTGCGCGATCACGCAGAAGTTGCGGAAGCGCTCGAGCGGGATGGCGGCGATGCGCTTCTCGAGGTCGGTCGGCCCTTTCCTGGGCCCCGAGTTCGATGTCGAGGATGTTGATGAAGGGGAAGAAGTGGCGTAGGGCCGAGACGCACCCGGGCCTTGGCGCAAAAATATCCCACTCGCAAAAGGCGGCGGCGAGGCGCGCCGGTGCAGGGCTGGAACTCGAGGTGCTGGTCGGATGGTGGTGGTGCAGCTGGGTGTTCTTTTGTCACGACGCGCGACGCTGCGCACCAGGCGGCTTGATGGGCAAAGTGGCCGCAGACATACTGATCGCATCGAAGAATCTGCCACACAGCCGGGTACTATGCAAACGGCGCAGATGGGGATCGGTGAGAGTGGGTGTCGAGGAATTATTCGTGCATTGTTCGTATTCCTGATTTCGGGGCCAATGGCCCTCCCAAATTCTGGCTGCCAATCCCCTTATCTTATCGAAAGACTACACTTTACAAGCCGCGAATACAGCTCGGTGAGAGAATGGACCCCGCGCCGCATCAATGTCGCAAAAGACTGCCGAGACTGATAGGAGCGAGACCATTGTTGCAGGAACAGTCAGTCGAATGAATGTGTTGTTGATATCATTGAAACATGTCAACCCAATGCGGGATATCTTCCTAGGTATCATCCGTTTAAACTCCAAAGATTGGAACAACCACTCCGGCCCGCCATGGCTGAGCCCAACCGAGCTGCCTCACCTCGGGCTCCGTGATTTGGTGATTTAAGAAACAAGCAAACGCGGAGGGGCCACCCCGTCCCCCTCTGACCACACCACAGGCAGAGAGGCCCCACATACAACCAGCAGCGAAGCTCTCAGGATCTGATCTGCCCCTCTCCTTCCGGTGTAATTCCCTCACCCGGAACATCCAACGCTACTTGGCACCCTTGCCAGGCATCCCATGGCAACCTCACACCAAGACCCACTCACTACCCCTCTTGATGAACTTGTCCAGCAACAAGGTCAGATCCTGCAGGACAAAGCGGCAGATGTAAAAGGCAAAGAACTCGGCAGCGTGCCTAGTGCAGAGCTCGAGCCCGACCTGCGTCTTGTCTGCATGTCGCAGGCCTGGATCCTCCACCTGGCGGGCAATTTGGTCTGCGCCATCAACATCCGTTAGCTAGAGCATCTGGGTCAAGGAAACACGGCCAGGCTCAGGCAGTGCATGACACGCAGGGTGATGGGTTGGGTTGGGTGGTTGAAGAACAGAATGATAAAAAGGGAACCGTCATATACGTACCGATGGTCTGCGCGGCGTCAAACAGGCGAGCCAACGCAGCCATGTAATGAGCGTTCGGCCCACTGAACTGCACACCCGTTGCGTCCCTCTTACCCGGCTTAGAGGTAGGATGGTTCGTCATGGGTAGCGTCGCCAGTGACATGGCCTCCGCTCCGCCTGCCATTGCCGCGTCCTTCCTGGACCCGCTGCGCTCGTACGAGCTGCCGAGCCCGGTCGAGCTCGTCTTGCTGCGGAGCCGCCGCCAGCTGAAGGCCCCCTTGGCGCTCACGGAGTTGTTCCGCGGGACCGGTTTGCCATCGGACTCGACAACTCCATCTGCTTCCTTGAACATTGTGCCTGCGCCCTGGACGCCGACCTCGTTTCCCAGACGCCGGGTCAAGAACACCTGGGCCTGCTCGAGAACGTTTTCGAAGCTCTGCATCTCCTCCAGCAGCGCGTCGGCGTCCTCCGAATCCACGCGCGCCAGCTTCTGGAGCGCGGCCGTCAGCAGGTCGCACTGGCTGGTCTTCTCCTCCATCCCCTTGATCTTGACACCCTTGACCCGCCAGGCGTCCCTCGGGACAAAGAGCTTATTGCTGATATAGCCGCCCTTGGGGTGGGCAAGCGTCTGATACAGGGCACGCATCAGCCAGAACGGCCGGAGCATCACATCCGTCGGGCACGGCTCCAAAGGCAGCGGTGCATCCTCGGAGGGTGCGTCGGGCTCGCCAGGCGACGCTGGGGTGTGGATGTCATTGTCAAACAGGTGGAAGCCCCCAGCTGCTGACCCTGACGTCACGCGATCCCTGAACGCAGCCGCCACCGGCGTTGGGAGCGATGGCATCGCGGGCAGGCGTGTGGCCGGGGCATTCCCGAACTGGTTGGACAACGGCGTCCCGGGCGACACATCCGAGTACTCGTCAATATTGGTGATGGAGAGATTGCGTGTCTTCATGCTCTTAAGCGAGTTCGAGGAGAAGTTCTTGCGCAGGGCTGGCGGCCGGGATACGACCGGCGACTCGGCCCGGGCTTCTGGAGGGCCGTCGAAGCCAGCAGGCACCGGCGGAGTCGGCGGTGCCGCCCCCTGAGCCGCGAGACCAGGGGGAACCGGCGATGGGCCGCGGAGTTGCGAGGCGGAGCGGGCTTGGCCGGGCCCGGACGCGGGGCCGGCACCAAGAGTCTGCCTCTGCTGGCCGGCGAAGCCAGCCGTCTTTGGGTGCTGGCCGGCGAGCGAGTCCTTGCTCTGCACCATCGGGCCCGCGGTGGCAGGCTCCTGTACCTTGGGTCCCAGCTTCGAGGTCTCAATCTTCAGCTGCTTGGCGTTGGTCCCGGACAATCTGCGGTCCCGCACACTGTCTCGACCAGATGACGACGGGGGGCGCCCGGTGGGCAGCTTGGGGAGAGACTGTGACGGCGGCGGCGCGATAGGGCCCTGGCTCTTTGACAGTGACGGTACAGTGGCGCTCTCGGTGACCGGGGAGAGCACCGTGTTCGCGGTGGGCGGGTTCGACACGGTGGAGCTGTGCCAGGTCCTTGAGGTGAGCTCGCTGGAGTCGGACTCGCGGGGCAGCCGGTTCCTCGAAGACTGGTCCCCGAGCGTGAAGTTTTCGATGGCGTAGCCCGTAGTCATCTCCTCGAGCATGCGCTCCTCGTCGTCTGAATCGTCCCCGTCGTAGAAACCTCCGGGCAGTGTTTGCTCTTCCTCCTGTAGCGCCTTCATGCGACGGTCCCTGTCGTTAGCAAGCCGCTGCATCTCGAGTTCTGACTGCCGCACCCGCTCCTTGGCTAGCTGTACCTTCTTGAGGGCATGCGCAATGACGTCGTCCTCGTCGATGACGTGATCAAGGTTCACGGGGCGCTGGGTAGGGTCCGTGGACTCGTAGCCGTCGTCATAGGCGGCTTCTATGGCATCGTCCAGAGCCGCGTCGAATTCCGCCTCTGTGTCGCCGCTTGCCGACCGGATGTGCCTCCTCCTGATCCCCATCGAGGACGACCTCGAGTGCACCGACGACGCCGACGAGCCGGCCGACTCGTCTATGGGGTCGAGCCAAGATATTGACTCGTGACTGTTGCCGCGTTGGTGGCCCCTCTGGGAGGACGGAGTCGGGGCGAGACGGTTCATGTCGCTCGAGAAGTCGGACCGGATGGACATGTCCGGTCCTGATTTTGCGGGAGGCGATGAGGGCCGGCGGGGGGACAGCGGCGGCGGCTTGTACTCATCTTCCATGGGCCGGGCCGCCAGGAACCCTTCTGGGTTCGTTGTGCGGTCCCTGTGGGGGGAGGTCTGAGAAAAGGCGGACTGCGAGCGGGTGTAGGGCTCGCTGAAGTTTGTGGGCGTGGGCGTCACGTAGCGCAAGCCATCCAAGGACGGCTTTGGGCTGTGTTGGGGTCTCCAGGCAGCTGATGTCGGCCTCGCGTAGTTGGGAACCGGCCGCTGGCCCGGATGGCTCCTCTCAGAGTCGGAGCGCAGCCGCTGTGGTTGGTCGTCTGCTGCTGCGGCCACGGAGCCGTTCCTCGCGCGACCGGTGACGGGGGGTATCGAGGTTGTACTGTTGCTCCTCGGCCTCTGGGGCAAGGCCTTGGTACCCTGCTCGTCGTCGGGAAGCATCTGGTCTAGCTCCTCAATGCGGCTGGCATAAGTCTTGCGCTGAGGTTGTGGGAGCGGGTTAGTAAAACGTGGGCGGGAACAGGGTGGGCGGCACCGGCCACAATGCACATGTTGGACTCACAATTGCCTCGAGCTTCTTCTTGTCCTCGTCGCCCGCGGTCCGCAGCAGGACCTGGTGCAGCAGGTCGCACGCCTCCCGGTATGCGGACCGGGCGCCATGGAAGTTTTGGGCGTTGTCGAGCTGGACAGCGGTGTTGGCCTTTTGCAGCGCCCTGGAGAGCATGGCCTTTTGCGAGGGCTGCTTCGAACGGCTTGGGTTCCGCTGCGACGAGGTGGAGTCGGTGCTGCTCTTGAGCCCCTGGGACCGGCTCCTCGAGTGGCCCTTGTCGCGATGTGTGGGTCCACCATCGTCGGGGTGTGGCATGTTGGCGTCCCGGCTGAAGGCCGAAGTGGGCAGGGAGGGGTCGGGGGTGGCGCGCGACGAGGTGGACAGGTACGAGGTGTCGCCGTTCCTCGAAGAATCATCCCAGAAGGTGCCGCCGGACTCGCTTTCAGCACCCGGGCCGGGGAAGAGGGTGGTGCGCTGTGGCTTTGGGTCCCGGCCGGACAGGGCAGCGCCGACGAGGTCGTCCTGTGACAGCGAGGGCAGCTGCACGATAGGGGGCAGGGTGGCCAGCGGGGGCACGGCAGGCCGGTGGGGGTGATGGAGGCCTTCGGGGGAGCCTCCCGAGGTGGAGGGGCGGGTCTTGTGCAGCCGTCGTGGCGAGGCGGCGGAGGAGGACTGGGAGAAGAGGGCGGTCGAGTCAATGCTCATGCGGCGGGAGAAGCGCTTCGCGGAGGCCGGGTTTGATGCACGGCTGGACGAGGTAGAGATGGACCATCTGTTGAGGTTCCGGAAGCCGTCGCTCAGGCCGCCTAGGCTGCTGGAGCGCGAGTGGGTCTTTGAGGGGCGGCGGCGGGTGTTCTTTGGCGAGACGGAGTCGTCGAGCTCGCGGTCGTTCACCGGCTCGGCGGGGGCAGGTGGTGTTGCTGCTGCTGCTGCTGCTGCGGCGGCGGCGGCGGGAGCATTTGAGAAGGGATCGTGGAGGGCCGGATGGTCCCAGCTGGACGACGGGTGGAGGGTCGGGGGAGGCAGCAGCGACGATGTGCGTGGGAGGGAGGCGGAGGAGAAGGAGGGGGTCAGGTTGATGGCGCTGTTGGCGATGTGCGAGGGCCTGGCGGTGGAGTTGGGATTGGGATCGGGATTGTACTGGACAGAGCCGTAGATAGGCCTGGAGACGTGGGCCGAGGGATCGTGGACCGAGGGATCGTGAAACTGGGGATGGTGGCGGTGGTGGTGGTCGGGATGGCCCGGATGGGGTTGCTGGCCAAAGTTGGAGGGTTTCCTGGAGCCGACGTTGAGCTGGGAGGCGGGAGTGGTGGATCGGGAGGTGGGGTTCGAGAAGGAGGCCGAGGACGAGTTGAGGTGGAAGTTGAAGGCGGACTGGGGGAGGGAGGAAGCGTTTGAGGCAGCAGAGACGGAGCCGGAGCCGGTGTGATGGGCGTGATGAGCATGAGCATGAGTGTTGTTGGCATTGGCATTGGCATTGGCATTGGCGCTGGCGCGAGGCGATTGCATTTCCGGGGGCGGGCGCGGGCTGTGGCGGCTGGCCTCTCCTTCCCCCGACGCACAAGCAGGCGGGGAGAGGGGGAGAACAGCAGCGGCAGCTGTGGTTTCGTTCTGTTCTGTCCTGTCCTGTACTTGTCCTTTGTCCGGGTGTCGAGTGTCCACTGTCCAGTGTCCAATGTCCAGCGTCCAGCGTCCAGCGTCCAGTAAACCAGTGCTTGTCCCTGCGAGTCTTCCCTGAGCGTGTCCGAGGCGAAGCAAGGTAGTCAGTCAGTAAGGCAGGGAGCGAGCGAGCGACAGACAGACAGACGGACAGGGAGAGACTGGTTGAGTGAGTGACTGATGAGGATGTGTTTGAAAAGAGAGTTAGGCGTGTGCGCGTGGGATGATGGGGTGACCCCTTGTCGCCCTTGTCGCCCTTGTCGTCGATATGACCGTCCGTCCAGTCGTGGCTCTGGGGTCTGGGTCTGGGATTGGGTGCCCGCGCGCGTGGCAAGTGACAACGACCGAGCGAGACAGGCGAGCTCAGGGTTCAGCGCATCAGTGCTAAGGGACCCGTCCGTCAACCGTCATGCGCTTCCTGGTCCAGAAAAGGATGGAGAGAGATTGGGTGCGTGAGGTGTGACGCCACTGCCGGCGCCGATTCGAGAACAAGAGCCACAGCAGAGACCAGAGCCAAAACAGTAGATAAGTAGACTAAAACACAACACGGCCGAAAAAAAAGGGATCACCAATGCAGATGCCGGCTGTAGCCCTCGTCTGGGGTCGAAAAGAAGTCGGTGTTGGTCAACGCTGCCTCCGATAATAATTACTAAGGAAAGAGAGAGAGAAAGAGAGGGAGGGAAAACTGCCAACCGGTGTTTGAAGTGAGAGACATAGAATTCGGTAGAGACAAGCAGGAGCAGGGGGGTGGCGTGGGGCTTATTTTGGGGGGGTTGTTGTTGTTGTCGGGCAGGGCCACAGGGGCAACGGTGTGTGTGCGTGACCTTGCAACCTCCTGTGTCATACACTGACTGCCATTGGTGCTGGTGGGTGGCCTGGCCTTGCTTCCCTCCATCCAAGTACCTCCCTGCCTACTTAAGTAGGGTAGGCTAGTAGTCTACGCAGTCCTGCTGGTTCAGCAGGCAGTCTGGTAGGTTGGTATATGCACTGCACTATCTACAAGCACAGCATGGCAAGACGAGACAGGCCCCAGCCACTGCAGCCCGTCAGCCCAGCGTCCAGCACTTCAGGATCGATACTCCAGGTGTCTGGCTGGCTGATGTGTGGGGCCCGGGGTTTGAGTGCTAGTTAATAAGGCTCAACGGGGCCAGGCGTCACCTTTTCTCCGTCCGTCTGTTGACTGCCTAAGTAGTCTACCGGGCAGGTACTAAAAAACAGACAAAGGAGACCCAAGACGCTAGCACACAGTCCATTCAGAGCCTATTCCGTCAGGGATTGGCAACTTGAGATACATACTATGTACAGATTAGGTAGAAAGGCGCCAGCAGCATCGACATTGATGATGTTGACGTACCTAGGGGCACGTATGCACGCACGTATACGTACGCCCCCAGAATCCCGTCATCCAGCTGATGGTTGCCCCGTCGTACTGTAGACTATCTTCTGCTACACGGCATACGTGGCCACGCAAACCAAAGGAACCACAACAGCAGATGCAGCCGCGGGCGATGAGGCGCTGCGGGCGCAAGGGGTGGCGAGGGGCCGAGTGCTCTGGCTGGCTGAAAGGTGAGCGCAGGGCTTGGTGGGGGGGTCTCGGGGTTTGGGCGTTGGGGGGGTTGGGGCCGTTGGGGGGGCGCTCAGGGGCTGTTTCCTAAATTGGATCTCACTGATCGCCAACAAGCCGGGCTTGCCAGAAAAGTGGCATACCCATAGTAGAGCACCATGGACAACCTGGAGTGACTTAGACGTGCCAGGAGCCTGATATAGATGTAATGTACCGAGGATACTGGCATTTAAACATGATAATCCACCTACCGAGGTACTTTTTTCGAGGTGGCTTAACAGTGGTGAGTGACTTCAGGATGGTTGATTTGATGATTACTTGATAAATAGCCGCCACTGTGACCATCGCTAGTCACTTGGGTTCAGAGTAATTGCCGGTACATGCCCTACCAGCCTACCTACGGCTTCTTCCCTCCATAATCCTTGTTCTCGCCCTGCCCCGTGCCAACCGGCCACGTGCTGCGCTGTTGGAAATAGTCGTCCCGACCGCCGCCTACCCAGGTACCGAGGTATCCAAGTAACATACTGTGCTTAGATATCTGTGGCCAAGCCCAGGCCTCAGGCTTGGGGTCGGTCTACTATAGTAGGTCTGGGTCCCGGATCTCAGGTCTCGGCAGGGCTGACGTGACGCAGGTACAAGCACGTGCATGCCATACTTCAAAATGACGCTGAAATAACACAGAATTGTGCGGGCTACATTGAATGCTGATGTTCATTTGCTTCTCCACACCCCTTCCAAGTGCGAGCAGTGGCTGTCAATGTCAGGACACAACAGGCTGTCTGCCAGTGGTGGGTGACGCTGTCAGACTCGCAGTAGCATCATCATCTGTGCTCGGGCCTGCCACCGGTCACCGGTCTCAACACTCTGGGTGCTAACTTGCGAGCACACACGTCCACATCTGCGTTGCCCAGGCCCTGGGCCCCACCCCACCGCAGCACGCACACCTCAGCCTGGCCCGGCCCAGGTGTGGCCCGGATACCACCCGGCTCATCCCACCGGACAGGCCGAGTACGGAGTACGGGCAGATACGATACCCACCCCACACCGACACCGGCACCGGCACCGAAACCGACACCGACGAGGCCGACCGTTTCCAACCTCGTCGACGGTAGTTCAGCCATCTATTCGCATACCAACAAGAAGAGCACGTGTGATCTAGGAGTAGACTCAGGCTCGCGCACCGTCTGAACCCGGTCACCACAGGTTGTTCCTTTAGTTAACTCCAATGGGATGGTTGGTCAAACTCTAGCTCAAGCTGCAGCCATGACGTCTTTCGCCTTCACCCCAACCATCTTGCTTACTACTTACCCAGAGATGGGCAGATGAGTGGCATCTACATACCTCGGTATTGTATAGCTTATCCTCCATGTCCTCCCCACGTCCTATCCTGCCGTTGTGTCAACCTTCAAAACGCCGCCTGTTTCAAGTCGCATGGGCTCACACCACACCTGTGCGCCTCCCTCAGCCAACAGCCTGCGCTGCAGTCCTCATCCCAAAAATCAGCCTCTCGTCTTGCCCACCGCCCGGTCACCCAGGACATCTCCCACGGTTTTTATGTCACTGCCTCCGTTCGTCCACCGGTGATGTCCGAGCATCGGTTGCGATTGGACACCGCTTTTCTGGTCGCGCGTCTGCAGGCCGTTGTTCACTCGATTTGCTCCAAGATGTGTCCCTGGACTCAGTAGTCTGATGATGGTGCTTGCCCACACTCGAATCTCTCAGACAGCGTTTGGACAAGGCTGCCTGCTGTTCCGGGGTACGGGTGTGGGTGACATTAAATAATTTCCAAAGTCACGTCCACGTGTGTCCCATACCTACGGCCATTGTTGCAGCCAGCAGCGACCGCTGCACCAAACCCACGGGCAACTCAGAGAGCCGGTTCCAAGGTTGCCCAAAACTTTGGCTCCCTGCGTACCGGCACACGCCGCTTCCGAGTCACGTCCTGCCCGTCATGTTTCAACTCATAGAATGTCTCCCTACTCCTCTCCTCGCGTTGCTCGCCCGTGGCGCAGGTTGCGAGCATCACAAGAGGGACGGGGGGGGGGGGTAATTTCCGCTGCCACACACAACAATACGTAGGCCAGATTTTGATCGGAGAAGCTTGCTAGTAGAGCAAGTATGGCAATCTAGGGGCCAGAGGCTCCTGATTCCCTGCACCAGCTACTTGGTGAACCGGAACCCCTGTGGCTCGCATTGGGCGTCCACCAGCCTTTGTTGCCACATTGCCTCTCATCATTCATTGTCGTTGACTTTCTCCTAAAACTTTATTCGAATAATCATACTCAGCCTGGATTGCCGCCGGTCTTGTCAGTGTCATTCCATGTACAGCTCCGTTCCGGACTGGACCAATCAAACCTGCATGGACAACGTACTTGCAACATCATGACATGAGGCGTTTGACTTTCTTTTGATTAAGCTGCAGATTACGCTACGCTATCGACGCTAGAGAACCGTCCTATTGACTATGGATGACAAACATTTGAAAGGGTGAGGCCTGGGGAAAATACCAAATCATTTAGGTTGTGATGGGAGGTCAAACAACTGGTTCCCCAGAGGCCTCACTGCCCGGGACTGCTCACCTGATTCTTTCCGGGTCATATGAAAGACGAGCCGTTCAAAAGTTGGCAAATCCACGCAGGAAAGAAGACTAAGCACTTACCACAACTACTTGCAAGTAAGCTACGAGATCTTGTCAGACGGCTTTACATCATATATCACGGTGGACTGAATCCTCTTTCGTATCAGCATTTTCACAACCAGGAAGCACTCATAGCTACTACACGGGTGGTTCTGAGTCGCTATCTCTTGCAATGCGTCAGTGGCCAAGCGATAGAGAGGTGTCTAGTGCCGCTTTCAAGCAGAATGTGAGATTGCACACATACTTACAGTATGTGGCTCGCTGCTCTCTTCCGTCATCATAACGCATCGGTGGCAGTGAATGTGGTTGGTTTCCAAGCAGTGTGATTAGTGATTGCCTAGGTGAATTGAGTATGAAAATCACGACCCTAGCCAGCTTGTCAAGAACGAAACCCAGCCCTAGCCAGCCCGCCTGGTAGTTGCCATGTTGAGACCCACATCATGTACAACCTGCTCCCACATGATGCCTAGATCTTCTCTCTGTCTCCTGAACCATGCTAGCCATACCTGGAAATCTTCCAGCGTGAGAGTGGGAAGCTCAATGCCGCGGATGTCCGCACCGAGTGACTCGCTGATTTCCTGCTTTCGGTGCTCTGGCATCTCTTCCAATCTTCTCCTGCCCATGACCTGGAACGCGAACATCCGCATAATGACTGCTGAGACGTTGCCAAAACATGCGTGGTGAGTCTTGAGGGCGTCATTGACTGCAGGACCGTCGTTAGCTACCTTTGTGTCCTCGGATTCGCCGGTACCTGACCAGGGGAGCCCTACAAGCCTCAATATTGTCCATCTGCTTCTTCTCTAGACGCTGGTGGACCTGGTAGCCTGTGTATCCTCCCGCCGCCCCGCCAAAGAAACCGGCTCCGGCGGCCCATCCGAGTGGCTGTAACCCAATGAGGGCCGCGACGGCGCTGCCTCCAATGCCGGTACCAACGGCCGCGCCGCCACCGATAAACATGGTTCGGTTCCTCATGTTCTCTTCTTGGAGGCCCCTGATTACAGGTTCCACTGCGTTTGCGAACTGGGATAGCTCCAGTGTCGCCTTCCGGGTGTCCTGAACGAGTTCGTATAGGTCTTGGTTGGAGAGATCTTGCTTCCCGTCAGTAATTCGAGCTCGACCAGATGGTGCCGCCGATGGAGAGGGGTCGAGAGGGTAATGATCATAATGAACGAGCCGCATATAGAAAAACCCTCACCCTGGTTATCCTCCAGGCGTTTCAATCTTGTCTGCATGGTATTTACCGTTCTCGAGTATTGTTGCCAAGTCCCGGCAGAGGGGTTGAATGCTACTTGCCAGCCTCGGGTTCGATCTGCGGCCGCCTGGGGTGGGAAAAGCTAAACGACGAAGGGGAGTTAGAGATATGCGCCAGAAATATTCTCCCCGTTCAACTTTGCGGACAAAAACGAGAACGAAGACAAAAGCTTACCTGCCCAAACAGACTTCGTAGGTGATCCACCGTCTCAATGCCACTAAATCGAGGATCTTGTGATGCTTGAGCACCTGCCTCCTTGCACACGGCACAGATACTGACAATCATTGACAGGGTATTCAAGAAATTGTGCATGGCGTGAACGCTCCCTGTCAGCCTTTGATATGCCTTTTTTTATCAGTAGGAAGACCCAAGGCTTTGGGAAGATCAAGCGGCACACTTACCAGCCACGTACGTTACACCGAAGCATTGGATCTGGGACAAGGAATGTCTCCACCCGTATGGGTAGTCGGTTCACCATGTACGCATGTGTGTACCGCGACAGGAACTCCTCTGGGACATAAACAGGAAAGATGTTGACATTCTGTGGAGTGGTGCCGACCTCGATGAAGCAGTCGTAGATGACCAGTGGCGCGATGGTGTAGAAGAGTTGTCGGACATTGGCTATGGCCCATCGGTCGGGTCATTGTATGCTAGCTCTCGGTGCTGGAATCGAACCTGGCGACAATGCAGGTCTGTTAGGAATCATGGACAGTTGGTTAATATGACTGGCGAGGGATGTTTCCAATTTACCTCGACCGGAACATATCGATCGTGGCAGCTCGGGCCAGTGGCTCCCTCCAAATTCGGAACGGACACATTCCAAGCTCGGAGGTCAAGTTCGCGGAAGTGTTGTCGGAAGTGTTCTGCCAGGTGTTCGTTGATTTGAGGGTTTCTCCCTTCGTCTCTGTAGTGCCATACTTGCAGATGGACAATCAAGGGCGATGGACACCAGGAAGAGGGCACATCCCTAAATGCCATTGCCGAGTATGATGGAGGCTGGTCTGACATTGTGCTCGGCTGGCTGAGTGAACCGGTTTTATTCAAAGCAGCTCACCCAACTCGGATACCAGTTGGAGTGGAATAGTGTTTTCGGGTGACATGAATGAAAAGGGGGCACCCTCGTTCTCCGACCTGATGAAGAGTGTAAACCTCGCGTGGGGACTCGCGTAGGGATGGCAAAACGACGAACTATCTGCCACCCTCTCGGCACGCAGCATTCCAGGGTTTTGATCAGGCAGAAAGGGGGCAGTGCGAGGGAGGATTTGCATGTTGGTCTGCGGTAGGACATGTTATCTCTCTTGCATCACAACAAAAGGCTGGCCAATCACCATCTGCCACATGCGGAAATCAAGAACAAAGAAAGACGCCTCTTCGGGGCTGAAAAATCCGATAACTGCTTCACCAGAAGACAGTGTGTCTCGCTGGCCCTTGTCACTTTTTCCTCCATCCTTCCCATCCTGATCCACGAAAAAATGGCGCATGATCGTGATCCAACAAGTCTCCTCCAGTCTCTGGTCCGCCAGGCTCACCAGAATGCTGACCCAAACGTGGACGCCTCAAACGATGCCTCTTCACCAACCCAATATCATATTCACGCCTCTCAGCAACATCAGAACGGCCCATCACAATCCAGAAACCAGGATTACATCATCCGTGAGTTGTGGCGCGACTGTCGGATTGACCGCAACAATTCAGAGTATTACATGCGCGAGTACCTGGACCTCCAGCAGCAGCTTTGCGAGGATCGCGTGCAAGAAATCGATGACTCCGATAGCGAAGCTCCACCTATGGTCATGGACACCATATCGGTCCAGGAACAGAGGCAGGTGAACCTTGCTGTGTGGACAGATATTGCCGCGAGAGTGGAGGTCGCACTCCGGAAGAACACCTGGGACGCCGAGATAACAAGGGAGGAAACGCGTCTCAAAAACTACCACGACCGCCTTGTCTGTCACGTTCTGCGCCTGCAGCACTAGCTCAACTGCCTCAAAGCCTGGTATGATCCGCCCATGCGGAGCAGACGCGTCCTTGCCGCCACCGGATCGTCCGTTTGCGCCGCTGTAATGTGAGTAAAATAACCCCTTTCCACTTGGGCACACTGGCTGGGGACAATCTTCTTACGAGCGAACCCCAGAAGCTACCTCTGGTTGCGGGAATCCAATTACGGGGACGTTTTCGGCCTCGTATCGGCCAATATGGCCTGGGTTGGATTCTGCATTGCGGCTGATGCAATGAGATGGATCACATTACGGAGGGTCGAGCGCAGCCAAGGACTGGTTGACGAGTTGTTGCCGCGTGTCAGGAGAGGGGAGCTGGACGACGGGGACCTGGACCGCCTTCAAGTTTTGCATTTCGGTTCTAGTTGGTTTTCTTCATTTCGGTTCATTAATAGCTGGACTGAAAACGTTACCGGCATTGCATTCATTATCAAACGCTGGGTCCTTGAGCGTATACAACTGTGTGAAGGGACGGCTCGCATTTCAATTTATTTTTTTTAAATTTTTTTTTTTAAAAAAAGAGAGATTTGTGGTGTCCGGATCAAAAATAAACCCAACTTTGTTGCGGCGCATTTTGTCAGTCCGAGCGCTGCAATCTGAACAACCACGCCTCAAACTGCGCCTCGTCAAGGCCCCTGGGAACCATCTTCCGCGCCGTCTTCCACCTCTTAGACATTGTGCCGTAGCTCATGTGCTCGCCCGGCCTTGCCGAGAGCCTCTTCGCCCTCATCGCCTCGGGGCTGTCCTCGCCCTCGCAGCAGACCCTGCCCCGGTACGCCATCTCCGCGAAGGCGCTCGCCCGCGCCTGGTCTCCGTGGCTGATGCAGGTCTGGAGCGCGTCGTCGTACACCCTGCAGGCCTGGACCCCGGGGTAGTCCCCGTACTCTTCTTTCAGTACTCGGAGTAGCAAGCGGCAGGCCCGGAGGCTCTCGGCCGGCCTCGCCATCGATAGGCGGCTGTCGCCGATGACTCCCTCGAGGGGCTGCATCAGGGCGCGGCGGGCGTCGCTGTCCCGGAGCTCGGCCGCCGGCAGGGTGCAGTTGCTGCACCTGCAGACGAAACCGAAGGTGGTCCTCAGGTCTGCCTGGCGCTTGGCGAATGTTCCTCCATTGTCATAGGCGGTCGTGATCTCCTCTCCGGCCTTGACCGGCCGGATCGCGTGGATTGTCTCATGCCCAGCTGCGCCGTTCCAATTCCTGTGCGAGTTTGGGAGGCAGCTGTGGTTGATGAGGCAGACGGTAGGGTACACGCCGACCAGCGGCGACCCCGGCCTGCAGCGGTGGCAATTCGTCTTGAGGATGCCCAGTAAGGGACTTCCGGGAAAGCTGTTGTGCAGGGAGAGATATTGACGTTGTTCCGTTTTGGTCAGGGCACGGAGTTTTTTCGCCACGGCGTCCTCAAGTACAAGGCCCTGCATGGTGTCGAGCGTGAAGAGCGGCTTCTCGCAGAGGATGCGAGTGCCCGCGGCGATATCAACACGAGCGACCAACCCTCTGCCTTTTCCAGGGATTCGCTCGATCTCGAATAGCAGCTTGTCGGAGTCTTGCTTCGGCTCGGTACTCGCAGGGAGGCAAGTGATGCTCGAGGAGACGTCGTTGTCGGCAGGCTGCGAATGAGAGTATCAGAAGCTGGACCTACGTTCCATAACATGAAGTAGAAAAGAACACTATGCGAACATCGTCGTAGGACCTGAGCGATTCGTGAACTTCTTTCCAGTTGTAATGGCCCAACTGGTCGGAAGCCTCTTGCCAGGACTGGATCCGAGTGCTGAATTTGGCTATGGCAATAGCCTTGACGGTGTCAATGTAGGCCTTTACGTCTACACTCTGACCCGACACCTTCGAGCTGAATCGAAGAAACTTGCAGCCATCGAGAGGCAGACGAGGGTGCTCGCCTGCTCTGAAGAGGATGTAATTGGGCGTCAAGTCGACCCGAGAGTCATCCTTGTAATGTTCCTTGACGGCATTGATGAAAAGCTCCCAATTGCGGGTGTCCTCGGGTCCTCGAGAGAGGCGAGGAACCATATCGAAGCCAGAGTCGGTGCCCATGATCAGGATGCACTTGAGAGGGAATGAGAGCAGAACAGGAATGATTGATAGAATGAAGTGCATGCGTCAACTCCAGAGGTAGGAACTGTCTTCCACAGTCTTATACTGCCCCGTGTGTAACCACAGCCTTTCTCATTTCCCTGGCTGTGGTCGGCATCTTGCATTCTATTGGCGGTAGGCCCTGCAGTTTGTTCCCATGCCTCCTCATCAGAGTTTGTTTGCTCCGTGGGCGGCTGCATCGACCATAAGGAACGGCGACATCTGGAGGTGCTGGAACGAATTCTATTGGATCATGACATTTCGTCTTGCATCGCGTACTTTGTGTGGGCGAATGACCGATGAGATATGGAAACCGCACCTTCCGCTGAGACGGGCGATTGACAAATTTCATAGCCTGAAGTGGGCTGCCTGTTCGACGTCTTGCATCAGGAGGACATGAGGAATGCAGGGAAGCAATAGATCGGCGTGCAGTACGAGAAAGCGCTGCAATGGGCCGCCGTGAAGCCGCTCATCATCCTCCCACTCCGGTATCCAGCAGCAGACCTCGGGGAGCTCGTCCAATCAATCAACCTTGGTATTCATCCTTGGCTCTGGCAAACTGCAGCAGCGGGTTACATCGCCTAATCCGGTGGACCACCAACTTACCCCATTTGTGAAATGCCAAAATCCCCGGTTTCAAAAGCAGCAGACCGTTCAGTTAGTCTCAAAATCAACCGAGCCCCGCAGGGCAATTGCGAGCAAAAAAAGGCGCAAAGTCGCTGGTGCAAGCGTGCGTGCACTGTTCAAGATCGTCGGGTGCCCCATCAGATAGACTATGTACTCATACACTAATAAACAGATCGATTGCCGACAAAGCACGCACACACACTTACTCTAGAGAAAAAAATGGAGCCCATCACGGGAAAGCGATCACACATCAGAAACCCGCAGAAAACAGGCAGCCGAGCCGGGGCGGCGGGCGACGGTCCCCTTCAAAACCCCACAGCGGACATCATCGGGTATCCACAAGGCACATCATGATGGAGGGGCCAAAAGAACAAAGTGGAATGGTTGATCAAATTCGGACTGTTTGGTTCAGTCCATGTAGAATTTTGTGAATAAGTTCCCTAAGGTATATACACTAGAAGTTAAGGTCTATGCAAGCATTGCCCGTCGATTTTCCAGAAATTCCTTTTGCCTTTCCCCAATCGCCTTAAAAGGTCAAGAAGAAAAAAAGGTTGAAGAAAGGACGTGGGGCTTGTATGTGGTTCGGGCAGAGAGTCCTGGGATGTCTTGTGAAAGGAGTGAAACCAGGAGTTGCCCATGTTGTATCAAGGAACCGAATAAAAAAAGAAGACGCGGCCAAATGGCAAACAAGCATATCGGGTTGGGATACCCAGAAACCGCCTCCCTTCCCGTTGACGCCCCAAGAATATAGATTTGTTGTTATTTTCCGAGCCCTCAAACTTGGGGGGTGCTGGGAAACTTTGGATATCATGCCAAATGCCTCGTGATGAGTTGGGAAAGGAAATTCGTCAAACCTCCCCATGCCCCCAAGAACTGGGGAAAGGGAAAGGCCGCGGGGTCATCATCAGACTGGAGCCTGAGACGCAGCAGCAGCAGCAGCAAGCGGATAGTCAGCGGCAGAAGGCGCTTAAGCCCAGTTCCAGGAGATGTCGATGCGGCCATCGGCCAGGTCGGCGAGCTCCTCGAACATCTTCTGCGAGACGTCGATGCTGCCGGCCTTGCAGCCGGGGCACTTGTCGTGGATGATGCCGGTGGAGGTCTTGCCGTTGGCGTTGTTGAAGACCTTGATGGTCTTGCCGCACATTGGGTTGCCGTTGGACTGCGAGCCCATGGTCTCAGCGGACATGGCGACGATGTTCTCGGTCATGTCCTTGCCGCTGTCGTCCTCCCCGCAGGCACCGAGGCCCACGGCGTAGTAAGTGAGGTCTCCGGACAGGAAGCCTGAGCCCAAGACGGAGGCGGCGTTGGAGTTTGTGTTGACGGTGGAGCCGGTGTTGGGGGACGCCGCGGGAGCAGCAGCCGCGGGGGTGTTGACGGCCTGGACGGAGGGCGCGGCGGGCGTCTCAACCTTGGGTGCCACCGGCTCGGGCGAGGGAGACTCCACGGGCGCAACGGTGGGCTGGGGAGCGACGTAGACAGACGTCGAGCTACTGCTAGTGGTGGTCGGGGCGGGAGGAGGCGCCACGACTGCTGCCGGAGGCGAGCTGGGGGTCTCGACGGCTGGCGGAGGCGCAACAACCTGGGGGGCGCTGGAGGGCGAGGCGGCAGATGAGCCCTCGAAGAATTGGCCGCCGGCTGATGATGTGACGGTGGCGAGGGTGGTGGACGGGGCACTCTTGGTTGGGGTGACCCACTCGGTGGTGGTGCCGTCGACAATCTCGGTCACCGTCTCGGTGACCCAGACGGTGTCCCACTCGGTGACGAGGTCACGCTTGTGGTGGTGCTGGTGGGCAGCGCGGGCCGGGTGCTGGTGCTGGTGGTGGCCGTGTGGCTGGGCGATGGCCGTCGAGGCCAGGGCGATGATGAGGGATGCTGTCGTTGACTTCATGATGGATGATTCTAAGCTAGCAGCGTTGGATACGGTCTAGGCGTCCCTTGCTTGGGAGAGATGAATGAAGGTTGGTAGATGGGTGAACCGAAGTGTGGGCTGGCTGGCTGGCTGTAAGACTGGATGGAATGTTGTCGTCTCGAGAGTGGGTTGGCCTTTGTCTTGAATGCCGTGTGATTTTTCGGGTCAAGCCACTGGTTGGAATTGGTTGTCCGCTTTCCTTTTTGTTTTGCCAAAGTGTGGTTGGTAGGACCGTGGGTGATGAGAAGAGTGTTTCTCGTCAAAAACTGAACGTGAGCACTGCTCGGTGGAAGGAAGGAATGAATGAAGGACAAGGCCTCTTGAGCAAGTGGGCAGCAAACAAGCGTGTTGCGATGCGAGCGTGGTGAAAGGGAAGCCGGGAAGGGGACAGTGCCGGCAGGAAGCAAGGGGGGGGGGGCAATATATTTACGAATGATATATATGGCTGACTACCTAGGTACTTAAGTTAGACGACCTAGGCATCTGGGCATGCCCACCTTCGGGGCTGAGGCGTAAAACCGCCTGCTGGGTCCCAGAAGAAGGAACGGGACACCGGGGACGTCGGCTAGGGGAGGGGGGGAAAACAAAAAAGGGAAAGACGGCTCAGAGGGCCCACAGCATGACCAAGAACAGGGACAGGAACAGGAACACAGGAACAGGACGTTGCATGTGCTGGGGAAAAGGAATGCCTTTCCACATGGCAAGTGTGCCCCACAGCAATGACCCAGCAATCAAAGAAGGGCTTAGACCCGTGCCGGAGACCTTGGGTTCTTTTTCTCTCTCTTGGAGTGGCCCAGAACATGAATCATTCCGTCGTCCCGCGGCGGCAGCAACTGGGCGGGCAGGACGGGCCAGACCTTGAAACAACACAAAAAAGAACAGACGAACGACACGGGGTCAGCGCACCAGCACAGGGGCGGGAGGGGAGAGAGCAAAAAAAAGGTTGGCGGACTCCCGACAAGGGGTAATGCCGGGGCGAGGATTCTGTCAGGACCAAATTGACCATTGGCGGCGTGTCGTTGGGCCGTTGGCGCAGCCGTGATCAGCCCGGCTCATCCTTCCAAGCTGCAAGGTACAGGGCGGGATCCCTGCCGATGTTCAGGCACAAGTAACCCAAGCGTCGTATTTCTTACGTCCAGCCATCTGACTCTCCCAAAAGCGGGTGTGCGTTAGCTGTGGGTGCATGTGTGGCTGCAGGGGGGGGGGATCGAAACACGACAGCAAGCTCGGACAGTTGGTCCTTCTCATCAGCCAGTCCCGCAGTCTGTCCTGTCCGTGTGTTCTCGCAGTGGCTGTCGTGGCTGTCTGGCCATCTGCTTAGTCTCGTTGAGCCAGGTCGATTACCGCCTTGGCCATCCGTGGTTCTTTTTTTCTTTTCTTGTTCATCTCAAGTACTTGCACGCTTGTTGTTCCTTAGCAGCGAGCGTGTCTGTTGCCCGGTTCCGAAGGATAAGCCGGAATATCGCATTGCATACTAGTACATGGCACTACAGCCAGCACAAGGTGCAAGGTACGTGTGCAGATTAGCATGCCCAGGTGTACATACGCAGCAAGTGTGCTGCTGCTGGTGTGCTGTGCCGCCTGGCCGCCCAGGTGAGGGAGGGATCATCGCTGGCCTGGGTCCCTGATCCCGGACCCACGCGCCGGCCGCCCCTCCTTGATCAACAAAGTTGGAATCAGGGTTGGAATAAGGTGAGATCTCTTTGCGGGAATTTGGCTGTTGCCCTTGCCTAGGTACCCGCCCTGCTGTGCGCGTGGGGACGCTGCGGAGGCCTCGGCCTTGATGGACTCGGGGCCACCTGCATCTTTGCGTCATGAAGGCGATTTCATGATGTCTTGCAGGTAGTCGTACTGCTCTTTAGGAGTTTGCCCTGTGGATTTTGCTGTGTATGTATATACCTACCTAAGGTAGTGTAGAGGAAGTCGCGCAGTGGAGAGAGGATATGATTCCGAGGTTTGTTGTAGTGTAGCCATTGACCGTTGGGCGGTGGGTGGGGAGAGGTCCGCCGCCTTGCCCCGTCTCCTCTGGCACGGTAATGGCTCTCGGCCCGTAGTGTACACTACTAGGTGGCACCGTCTCATTGGGCATGTCGATTGGTTTTTTTTTTTTTCTTTTTGCTGCGACTTCGACGAAACCTTTTGAGTTCTGGACCTCCTTTCACACTGCATGTGCCGCCGGAGGAGCGTTCCTGTTGGCGCCTGGGATGACGAGTCTGACAAGACGGCGTCTGCTTAGCGTCCAGCGTTTCCGTGCCTTTGACAAGAAATTGCCGCAGGCGCCCGCGGTGGGATGCCGAGGAATGGACGGGGGGAGGCGATTCTGGGCCTCAAACTCTGATTTCTATTACCTCTTTCATATGCACGCTCTATAATGATTTGGGTGCCACCCGCACGCGCAGTGCCCTGGCAGGCAAGGACAAAAGCCGGCTGCACAGCAGAGTCATCGTCGTGCAGCAAGATCGTCGGGGAATGCATCCGGAGCTGAATTTCTTGCCAGCAAGGCCATCCATCTCGCATTGGGCGAAAGTGCCGGAGGGGATATCCCGCTGCCGTTAGCCGCGAGGCCATCCACCCGCTCGCCATTCGCCTGCCTCCCCGCCCGCGTGGTCCCCGTCCCGCAGGCAAGTAGTATTCATCCCCTCATGGTGACCGAAGAGTTTCAAGATTTGCACAGGAAAAAAAAAAGAAAAGAAAAAACCTGCAGCTTCCTTAGTCGCCTTCGGGGTTGTGCTCGGTCTCACCCGCAGGATGGGGCCAACCGGAATGCAGCAATACCAGATAGCACACATGTCGTCAGCCCGCCTGGGCAGTCTTGCAGTTCTGCACGCGCAGGAGTTGGCAGCCGTATCCTTGGTAATACCCAATAGCCTGTCTGCGTGTCTACTTGGGTGATATTAATGATCAGGCCGGCCACAGCGTTTGTGGGTGGATGCATCGGTGAGGTTTACTTAGTACCACAACCTGACGTCCCACATGCAGTCGGAAGTCAAGATGTTGCTGGTTGGTTCTTGCTGGTGAATGTGTAGAGGAAGAGGCCCTGCCTGCTGAAGACAGGTCGGTCGTCATCGTGGACCTCTTTCACGACAAACGCCTTTTTGGCGTTCTTCAGGAACTGCATGTCGGCGCGCCGTCTCTTCATGAAACAGAAGTAGATGGTAGCGGAGGGACAAAGCGCGAGGAGGTCCTTGAGCGTCTGCAGCAGCAGCGGGAAGGCGGGCTCGTGGTAGACACAGTCGGCAGCCAGGATGACATCGGGCTTGAAGTCGATGGTTTCCGAGGGCAATGGCTCGCCCCTGTTGTGAGAGCACCGCTCATGGTTAGCCAAGACACGCTGGGCTTGAGGAGCCGGGCACGAGGGCACGATGGCACGATGGCACGATGACACAATAGGGCAGGAGGATGTGGTGACATGTGCATGCTGGCCAGCGTTGCCGATAAGACAAGATGGTCTCGGGGGTCGGAGTCTGGGGTGTGATGCCGCGGTCTACTGCAGGTTTGTGTGCACGCACCAGTTTAGCACCATTGGCTTGACACGGCCGTCGGCGTTGTTGAGGAGGACGTTGTGGCCCATCAGGCTCAGCATCTCCAACTGGTCGGTAATGTGGAGAGGCTGGCTGAGGGTGCACCCGCTGGCTACCGCCAAGCCAACGAGACCTCCACCGGCTCCGATCTCCAATCTGGTTTCCATGTCAGCTCTGTCCTTTTCTCCTGTCTTCGTCTCCTCGGCCAGCTGTGACTCCCTCCCTCCCCTCTCTCCCCCACCCATCACGCACCCCAGGCCACCCTGCACGACACAACGAAGGCGCAACGGCATGACACCGCCCGGCACACAACAGAATGTCATGCAGGCCAGGACCTGACGGATGAAGGCAGGGCAGGGCAGGGCAAGGCAAGGCAAGGTGCAGCGAGACTCACATGCGAGCATCTCGGAGCTCGTCCCGGTTGTATCGCAGCATATGCCTGGCCAGGACCACTCCCGCAGGCCATGTCTGGCCACCACATCCAGAGGTCAGGTCCTCGTGGACCTTCAACGGCGTCTGCAGCAGGCCGCCAAAGTCCAAAACCGTGTCGCCGGCGGGCTTGTAATCCGGGAGGGGCGCAAAGTCAATGCCCATGGCGGATGGGTCCAGCTCTGGCGAGGACGAACGGGAGAGCTTCATCGTGGGCCGGGGGGGGGAGGGATTAGAGGAGCGTGGCTTGGTGATGTGTGGCCTGAGATGCTGAGACCAGAGAAGTGAGGTCTGAGTGATGAGGTCCGAGAGGTGAGTGATGAGTCGTCGGTGAGTCGTGAGTCGTGAGTCGTGAGTCGTGAGTCGTGAGAGGCAGGACTTCAGGACACAAAGACGTGGGTTGAGGCCAGACGAGTTGTGGATTTTCGACAGTTGAGGTCGAAGGCGGAAAATTGCAGCGACGACACGACACGACAAGACACGGCAGGACGTGGATAGCGTGCAGGGCGGTGAAGGGGCAGAGGAGGTGATAGTGATGCCGACGCCGACGCCAATTCCGATGCCGTTGGTTGACGATAAGCTCAAAATGGGGAGGGGGCCTGGCCGGGCCGGGCTGGGCTGGGCTCGACGATGAGCTGGACGGACAGTTGAGCACCCCATGATGCAGACAACAACACACATACAATACACAACAGTGTGTATACGTGTATGATACGGCGACGGTCAACGGTCGAGGACAGCAGAAGGTGGGGACACTTCTCGATGCCCTTGTCCGGTGGCAAAGTGGTGGTTCGTTTGGTTGGTTGGTGTCGTTCCTTTCCTTTTTTGCCTTTCCTTTCCTTTCCTTTCCTTTCTCTCCCTTCTCTTTCCCTTCGCCTTTTCCTCCGTTCTAAGGTTAGCAAGCGGGCAGCACGCACGACGCACGCACGCCCGCACGCACGCACGAGACGGAATGTCGGTGCTCCATGACGCCGTGCCCACATCGTGGGCGCCATCGCGAATCGCCTTCACCAGAGCCACAGACCCAAAGCCCAACCCCCAACCCCCAACCCTACTCGCTGACAGCCGTCGACGTAGACTGACTGACTCGGTCCAAACTTATATCCCGATGTCACAACAGCAGTGTGTATGCAACTGCCTTTTCTTTTTCTCCCCCCCCCCCACTTGTTGAGCTTCACATTTCAACCTGACCAGGTTTAATCAGACTCAGAATTGGGAGTGGGCTGAAGTGACACTCTCCTCCTCTCACGTCCTACGGTGTGAGGTGGGCTGTCTACCCCCTCCTCCCCCCACCCCGAAACATCTCAACTTCATAGTTGGCAACCACTGAAGGCAATGTGCACACTCTCAACGTGTCAATTTATTATTCTCATATCCAGATACAACTCGTCTATCATTCGGACCCTGTAAATAGGCATAAATCTTATCGAGTTGGTAGTTCCGATGGAGCAGGCCAGTGATGATGAATCACTTCCCCTCCCTTTCTCCATGTCTCTGCCCGTCCTGCCTCCAACAGTTCGAATTCTCCCTCATCCCACTTCCTAGGGAGTTTGGGGTTGGTCAACCGTCGACTGGAATGTTGATTCTCAACTACAGCCTCCTAGTGCCGACCTCCTGGCCGGGGCACCCGGGCCATGCATGATCTTCTCTTCCTCTGCCCGTCCACCCGCTCATCCCAGCCAAGGGGCGGACGACAAGATGCCCCCAAGGGGTTGGATCTCCTCGTGCTCTGCCCAAGCATCCAGCCCTCAAGAGCCTCAAGGGATGCATGTGAGGCCCCTTCGCTCCGACATGTCTTCGGTCATGTCTCCGATCATGTCTCCTGGTAGGCCATGACTTTGTGCCCTCCTTCTCTTCCATGGCTTTTCTTCGTCTCTGCTGGCAATCCTGTCTTCGCGTCGTCTTGCTGTCTGTGACCTCATGAGCCTGGCGCCCAAGAACCGCTGTGGCACTCCAGACAATGCTCCGACCCGAGAGGAGGACGCTCCTCCTTCTTGCTTCACTCGCCGCCATACGGGTCGATGCCGCCCCGACCATCTCGTTCCCCATCAACTCGCAGGTGCCGCCCGTTGCGAGGATATCACAGCCATTCTCATACGTCTTCTCGGCCTCGACGTTCATCTCCTCGTCCACATCCACGCTGTTTTACACTCTCAGAGACCCTCCTCCCTGGCTCTTCATCGACAGCCAGAGCCGGAGACTCTATGGGACGCCTCAAGATGCCGATATCGCGCCCGGAACCGTGGTCGGTGTGCCCATCACTCTCGTTGCGACCGACTCCACCGGCTCGACGCCTCTGGCCATCACGCTGGTGGTCTCTCGCAACCCTGGACCCGCCATCCGGTTGCCCGTGTCGGACCAGATACATAAGTTCGGCGCCTACTCCGAGCCCTCATCCATTCTGTTATATCCAGATAGGGACTTCCTCTTCGCCTTCGCGCCAGATACCTTCATCGATACGGAGGCCCAGACCCTCAATTACTACGCCGTCACCGCCGACAACAGCCCCCTGCCTGCATGGGTCGTCTTTGACCAAGGCACCTTGGCCTTCTCCGGGACCACGCCGCCCTTTGCCTCTCTGAAAGAGCCCCCACAAACCTTTCCCATGAAGCTCGTTGCATCTGATGTCACAGGATTCTCGGCGGCCTCCGTCTCCTTCTCCATCGTGGTCGGAAGCCACGCCCTGACAGCAACTGAGCCGAGGATCACCCTCAATGCCACCGTCGGGGTCCCTCTCTCTTATACCGGACTGATCGGGAGCGTCAATATTGATGGCCAGCCCGTGGCAGCAGTCAGCAATGTGCTCAGGGCCACAACTGAGAATCTGCCGACGTGGCTTGTTTTCGACCCTGCTTCGTGGGCCATCGCTGGGACGCCGCCTGACACTGCGCAGTCATCCTCATTCTCAGTCATCCTGGAAGACGAATTCTCAGACAGGCTCAACATCACGTTTGATGTCGCGCTCGCGCCGGACATAGGTGGTGCTTTCCGAGGAGTCCTCCCGACTATCGACCTTGAGACTGGTGATCGCTTGTATTTTGACCTGAAGCCGTTCCTGTCTGATCCTTCTGGGTCCGAGATCGAAGCCGACGTCCAGCCACCAACAGCATGGATTCAATTTGATGCGTCGGACTTGGTCTTGGCGGGAGACGTGCCCAGCTCAGCCCCGAGCTCAGTCATCGAAGTTGTTTTCAACGCCACGGCAAGGAACCGTCTGAAGAGAGACGAATTGATGCAGTCGCAGAGGCTAACCATCCAGATAACGTCGACCCTGGAGATGACATCAACGTCCGGGGGAGCAGTGAAACCAGGATCTTCAACCGCCACTACCTCAACCGCCACCACGTCGAACACCTCTACCACAGCTGGAAACCAGTCGGCACACAATTCCAATACAAATGTGGTCCTGATCGCAGTCCTCGTTCCCGTCATGCTGGGACTCCTCTTTGCTATTTGCTTCTGCTTCTGCTGCTACCGCCGACGCCAGAGACGCCTTTCGCGCACTCCACTGGAGGGTAAAGACAGTTGCGGCCCGGAGCCTACCAGCTACATACATACTCAAGGCTACGATCCCGAGGCCTCGCGCTTGGACCTGGGTGAACATCATTCTGTCGGGATCACGGACTCGCCAGCAGAGAAATCCAAACCTCGCAAGCCCAGCAACCTTCGATCCGAATACACCGGCTCCCCTGTTCCCGAAGCGCCGCCTCCCGCCCTGCCCATTATTGTTCACGATGCCCCCACTCAGGATGCATTACCAAGCAAATATCGAGACCTGATGGCTCCCCTCCGCAACTTCCGTATCCCTCGCCTGAAACGAGGAAACACCCGGACATCCAATGATTCCTTTGACGAAGACGACGGTCGCGGTTTCAGCATGGACCACCCGCCTTCCATCACCCTGCGCCAGAGTCGCCAGAACTCCTTCCGCAGCGAGGTAGAGGTCAGCATCCCTTCCCTGGAGGCGGAGCGCAGCCCCGTCCAGTCTCCGGAGGCGGCATATACCGGATCTACAGCACGGCCGCCTGGCAACAGCGGCCACTACTACCCCTTCCCGGCCACCCCGGCGGAGCGCGGCCCTCCGCCGCGGAACCCAACCAGGGTCCCCGGCGACCCAGTCAGCCGGGACATCACGCCCGCCGACCAGCCGGAGCTCATCATCGAGAAGACGCGGCCGGCGGCGGACGAGCCCAGGATGCGGGAGCACCCGGCCCTCCGGCACGCCAGGTCCCAGAGGTCCTTCCTGAGCCTCTCCTCCGCCGAAACGTTCAGGGGCACCCGCAGGCTCGCCGGCAAGGCCACGGCCTCGGCCAAGGGCGCGGCGAGCCTGGCCAGCGCCGCCGTGCAGCGCAAGACCCTCAAGGCCTGGGGCAAGGTGCGCCTGCACGTGCAGGACTCGCCGCACGCGAGGCAGGGCATCTTCGGCAACGCCGCCGCCCACAGCCGAGCGGACTTTGCGAAGTATAGCCATTTCGGCGGAGGTGGGGGTGGTGGTGGGTACGTGAGCCTGCGGGACCCGGGGGTGCCAGCCACGGTGCCAACGCCGAGGGTGGCCACCGCGCCGGTGGCGCTGGACAGCGAGAGCCACAGGAGGCGGCGGCCGAGGATGAACGGGAGCTTCAGCAGCGACAGCCGCCGCCGCAGCAGCAGGGCGCTGTCCGTCGGGGCCGGCGAGGACAGGACGAGCCGCAGCGACCCGGGGACGGTCCTCCGCCGCGGCCGCCGCGGGAGCGGCTCGTACGACACGCCCCACCTCTCCGCCACGTCCCCCAGGGGCTCCTACATGGGCCTCGGGATCGCAGACTACGAGGGCCTGGTCAGCAGCTCGCCGTTCCACCCGTCGAGGGACAGGGGGAGGGCGGCGCCGGCGGCGGCGAGGCCGACCACGGCGTCGTGGGCCACGACGCAGGCGCGGTTCTCGGGAGCCTCGTCCATGGACCGACCCGTCACGGCCAAGACGGCGCAGACGGCGCAGACGTTCAGCAGCGTGAGGGACTCGAGGAACTGGGTCGTGCACCAGGTGAGCCCGATGGAGAGCCTGATGGAGAACCGGCTGGGGAGCCCCGTGCTCCCGTCCCCGGTGTCTGCGGGAGGGGCCCACGGGAGCGGCTATGACACCGCCAGTGAGATGACGCCCACGAGGCCGCCCGCTGCGCGAGTCCCAGCGCCTACCTCTTCGCAGAGGGGCAGCCGCGGCGGCAGTGGCGAGGAGATCAAGCGCAAGAGTGTGCGGCGGTCTGGGAAATCCGTGACCAGTGGGGAGTTAGACGGGCCACCTGCTTTCATATGAATAAGTGGTATTGTCTAGTTAGTTAGCTTAATATAATTGGTATTTTGTTCGGCTTGCAGTCAACACTGGCTGGATTCTTCTTGATGCTCAGTACAATATCGCCTTAATGCCTCTCCCCAACTGCGTTGATAAATCTATTTTTCTCTCACGTTCATCCCATAGCTCCAGCGGTCAGGGCTTTGAAGGGACTACAGCGTCTCATATGATCGCAGAGTCCGAGCATGTCGAGACGCATAGGGCATATAGCCCGGCGAGCTCATCTTCGCATCTCTGGGCAAGCACGCATGCACCCAAACAGTGAACAGGCGCGGAATCAGCATACCTTCCGCGGTGGCTCCCGGCCTGAAGGCTAGGTCATGTCGGCACTGACAGCAACGGAAACACTCACAATGTATTCCCGCTGCAGAACGTGTGCACTTGCCGCGCGATGCCAATATGATGTTTAAGCACGTGGTGAGGCTCGGGCCTTGGAAACTTACTAGGCAGGCATTTTCATTACAACCCCAACCAGATGCAACTTTGGGCGGTAATGTTGCAGCGCAGATGTGGCGGGGTGTGTACCCTTTCGTTCTGAAAGAGGAAACCCACTCAACTCCTTCCCAGGCTGAGGAAGGAAAAACGGCATCATCGCCGCTCACCGGTGCTAGGCGGCTTTCAGGGAGGGGCCAGACGACCCTGAATTGGGAGTTCGACGGGAGGGCTTACACGGGGAAAAGACCGAATGCGACACCAGGGACTGACGGCGTGATCGATCAGGCTGTCTCGGCAAGACCCGTTTGGGGAGTCGTGTCACCGTTTCCCATTATCGATGGGGCCAGAGAGGGGTTGTTGAGTGGTTCGACAGGTGAGACGGCAATACTTTAAATCTCCCTATCTAGCCAGAGCTACCCAGTTTTGTCCACTGCCAAGTTGTGCTGTCTTGGCTATCGCAACCCAATTCGAAAACGAGAGCGCTTATAATCTACCCATTCCTCCTTTGGTGCTACCCTGCCTGAATATGGCCGGCGCAAACTCCGGCTGATGAGGAGGTGATCCAACTAACCATTCCTTGGTCACAAGAAACGTTCCAGGCTTGATTGAGAACTTTAAGATCTGCATCCGAGTCGGCTTCTGTTGCCATCTTTTACGGATTGCTATCTATGTTTTTTGTACACATCCGTGGGATGGTGACATTTCGTGTTTCATCCGAGAGTTGTCTGCTAACGTATACAGGGTTTGGGTCAAAATGTGCACACGTGCGTGAGTAGAACCTTTAGGCTGGGCTATTATGTCACATCCCTTCAATGTTGCGTTGAGTTCCATTACCAATACCGGCAAGGTTGACACCTCGCACCTGGGAATAAGGTTCTCTCCTATTGTCTGTGCGGGGGGGGGGGGGTTGCCTTGAGGTGGAGCCAGGTCTAGTTAGAGGGAACATATAGGGCAATCACATTTGTCCTAGGAGGAGGCGAATAAGCTCGCAGCGGACGGAAAGACTCTTGGAAGCTTGATATCGGCGCGTTCATCAACGAGGTGCTTCCTGCGGCTCCCTAGCAAAGGCAAGAGGCATATTTGATGCTATGACGCGAGGCTTCGGCTAGTAGATGGAGCGCTCGCTGGCGTGGCATCAACAAGACACTACTTAGGTAGTTAGATGAATTCCAGTCCTCCAGTCCGGTTGCGGAAGCAACCCTGCTCTCGATTGGCATAACCTAGGGGTGGAGATGGGTGAAATCTCGAGAACACCTTGTAAAGATTAGTTTAATATGTATTCCAAGGTTACTATAAAGCTCAGATCCAGGTCATAAAGTCGTGACGACAACACAGACATGTCACCATATGGCCGTTTAATTAACCCAGCACATGACGTGGCATTTTTTTATACAAAAGACACAATGTGAGAATTAAGCTATGAATTAAGCCTCACGTAGGAGAAAAAGTGATCATGTAGTCTGGCATATTAAGACTATGATCAAAGCGCTTGACATCGGGGTAAGGTTGGTTGGCAGCACCAGAATACATACACTCCATCTGGGCATAATCTTACCTCCATATCAGCTTTGATAACTTCTACTCTCTGCAAAGTCAATCCTAGTCTAAAGCTACCAGTACACAAGATCACATCGCCCAGGCAAGCTGCGGTCGGCACTCGCCGCTCGATCTGAACACAGGTTTGGTCAGGAAGGCCAAGGTGGATTTCGTCTGGGCTGAAACGTGGGAACTCAGCTTAACTAACTATACCTAGGTTAAACAGTCTAAGTACGATATATTTCCTTTTCCTTGGTGAGCAATCACAGCCCCTTGCATCCAATATAATAAATAGCCCAGAGTCGAACTGCGGTCCAGTGGTCCACGTACCGTAGCCATATGATTACTTGGACACACATGGTAGCATACAAAGATCTCGGCACACCGCTCTCTGTTATATGATCAAGCATTTAAGAGACGAAATAAAGTTGGTGGACTTTTAAGGGAAGCCGATAGACTTCTTGCGTGCCGCTGCAGGTGATCACTTGCAGATGGGCTTAGCCACTGGGGGTGCCGCGAGGGGGGGAGATTGTAGTCGGAGGCACCTTCACGTCCACGAAAGGAGCTGAAACTATAACGTTGTCATTATAAGAAATTTTTCTTGCCCTTTTAACGAAAGTCACGCATAGTCTCAATTGAAGTATAACGCACTCCTGATATTTCGCGAATTCGGCCCGGAGCCCGTTGCGGGTGGTAATAGGTCTCCTGGCAGAATGCTTCATGTACTAGTATCCATTTTCTGTTTTAAAGACATCTTCATCCCTACAATGTCAAGGCTCTCATCCACCGTACACTCACCGTACATCCACCGCATCGCTGGCAAGACAATGTGTACCTGTACTCCCACCGGCTGGCGCATTGGCCTCTCCTAGGAATTCTCGCGATGCCAAGTAGGTTCTTGCACCTTCTGACTCGGCAAGTACGCGTGTATTGCGCTGAGTGCAAAGTCCAGATTGTGGGGGGGGGGGGATGTGGGTGGGTGACAGCCAAGCTCGCGTGCGACGTCGTGATGGTGGACTGCGACCTTGGAGCACTCGCTCAAGCGGAGAGACTGCAACACACACCCGGGATTCCACGGGATGGTGATGAGTCAGCTGACACTTCCCCCACTGAGTTGATGCAAAATGTACAGCTGTTGATTTTAGAGCCCCGTCTTCTTCCTTTCTTGTCGGGAGGATGGTGTAGAGAGTCGTGGCGTTGTTGGTGGAAAGTCCCCGATAATGACAGACATGTGCTTGTCTAATCGGGTATGGAGATGCAGGAACGTCGGCTGCCGTCGTCTTGACCAGATTCCATATACGGCTAGCCTGCCTACCCAGGTATAAGTGATGCGGACCAAGAACTGATAGTTCTCTCACCGGAGGGTGGTCCCGAGCACAGAACACAAAAATCTTGGGCAGAAGATCCACTCACACCGAACTTGATGTCGAAGACACACACACACATGTCCCATGCTACATATTCAAGGCCTGCTGCTCAGAAGCATGGCAGCATTGGCCTCCTTGCAGCTTGGCCGCCTCGGCCCTCCTAGTCACACATCTGGACACATGGGCGCTTGTCTGACTCGTCTGGGAGTGGTGATACCCTCCTCGACGGTGCCGTGTAGGATTGCATGTCGGATCTTAACGGCCCAAACGATGGTCTTGTGTTTGTCTTCTGCATATTGACACTCCACAATGTCCGGAGGGAGGGGACCAGCCGTGATGGACCCCTTCCGAGTAATTCCTTACTGCTCAGATGATTTGGACTGCAATCTTTGGTCTCAGTGCCAATATATTGGCCGTGCTCCATGTAACTCCTGGTCACCTGGGCGTCCATTTGGGCACAATCAAGCGCAACTCTCTCGTAGGATGCCTTCTGACGACTGTGGGCATACGTGGCGACCTGGACGCCACTCGTCTTATATGAATGAGCTGCAACCGCTGCGGGTTCATCGCACTGATCTACAGATCGATTATTTTAACAAACTTATACTCTCCTTTCATTACGCTAGTACTCTCGTTCTGTAATGTCTAATTACATCATGACCATCCGCCCAGTGGTTATCTTTTTGAGCCTTGCCTCTCTCCTCGCAGCCGTACCACTGCAGCCCCACGTCCGCAGTGATAATGGGGTCTCGGGCGACTCGGGCACTGCTTCTCTGAGTTGTGGCTCTCAGTATATTTCCTGTTGCACGGACGATTCTTCTGTGTGCAACCTGGCAACGGGCTGGAATGGTAGCTTGGGTGAGCCGTCCTGGGTCATCACACTAAGCATACGCCCTGCTAACTATGACTGTGCCATGACAGTTGGCGGCTCCGTCGACTTCGGTAACAAAACCAACTATGGCCAGGGAGCAAATGTGAACAAGCGCGACTTTGGCTTGTGTCAAGGGAATAATAACCAGGTGTTTTGTTGCGGTTCCGGCCCTTCCTACCAGGTTTTTCTCCTCCACCTTCATACCGTAACTAAGACTTGTACTGACCATGGCTTCCAGTCGGGACCCATCGCTGGACGTGACACTATCAACATCAATATAAACCTCTGCGGCACAGTCAAACCCAAGCTGATACGACGAGCTTCGTCGTAACGTCATCTATGTGCAAACGCTTCATGTTACTTTCATTTGTAAATCTTATCGTCAAGGCTTCACCGATAATGTCTAATTTGCAGGATTATATATGACCTCTGGGCGATCTGGTTGGTCCTTTTGAGATCTGAGTGATCACATGGCTCTTGCGGACATGTACTGGTAGTCCGTGTCTGGATAGACTATTTGAAGGGTATTCTTTGAGTTCCTCTACTAAGCCGGAACGATAATTGTTGTCCTAATAGGACGAGAAACAATGGTAAATTAGAGGCGGTTGATTTCGTGATGCATTGCTTCAAACAGTGATCATGTCCGTGTCTAGATAGACTAGACGTGTGAGGAAGTATCTGAACGTCTATTGGTATAGCAAGCAGGTCACAAAATGCAAACCGGGCAAGGTGTTTAACTAGATTCATTCAACTTGAGTATCTGAAAAATTGAGGTTGTTCTCATACATCTGTTTAACAATTAAACTTGCAATTTATGCTCTTTGAAGTATACTACTTCCACGGCTGAATTTTGGTAGATGGCATAGAGCGATATATTTCTCATGGGAGGGAATCATTCTTGTCTCTCAAAGATGCACAGGAGGGTATGGGGGGGGGGTAACGGTGAGCGGTGTCGATGAATTCGTTGTCGAAATAGATGCTCCCGTATGCAGGGAAGGTTAAATCGTGCAATGCCTTGACCAGAAGCGCGAAACTTTGCACGCATTGAATGGGCGGGAGAGACACCGGGAGCACACTCCATGATGATGAGATACCCGGTCCCCATTGGGTCCATTGCATCATCATTCTATCTGAGCATTTTTGGTACTGGGGTACTTTTTTCTTTCCTTCGGACTAGCATGATGAATTAGGTGCCCAGGTGGTTTTGTTCTTCATCCGGGCACAAATCTCTCCGTTTTTTTTAAAAAAAAATAAAAAATAAAAAATAAAAATACAAGCGGTCCCTTTATACAGTCGTAAACGCTCAAGAACTCAGCGTTTGATACCTAAGTAATGAATACACTGCCAACAACAGTACTTAAGTAGGTTATAAGAAAGACAGAAGAAAAAAAAAGAAGGTCGTCGCTAAGAAAATAGCGACAGCCTCATGACGAGGCTAGTTGAGACCAGCCTCGAGCCGCGCGGATGAGTTAGTACAGAATGAGCCACGCATTCAAAGTTTACAGATAGAGGTGTTACTCCCTTCCTTACCGTGAGAAATCGTTGCCACTTCTGAGTTTGTAGTCAGCAAAGGAGGCCCCGCAACGGAGAAGGTGATCCGGGCAACGACTCCAGAGGCATTAGTTAACGAGTATACTAGCGCAGCTGAAATTGCCTTCCACCTTGATCCCTTGTAGGGTTCGTTTTGGTAAAGCCAACGTCCGCCCACCCATGATCTCGGGACCGCCCACCCAGCTCTAAGCGTGCGCCTACCTATATAAGTAATTTTGCGTGCAGCTTACTATAAAGTTTTGTACCTTAAAGCTCTTTAACGCACCCTAAAGCCCCTTAACACGCCTTAGGGCCTCCTTAACGCGCTTTAAAGCTCCCTAAAGGTCTTTAACACGCTGAGGCGCCGAAAGGAAGGGCCCTCCTACGTGCCCTTTCGCGCGCCCTTTCAAAGGGCCCTCTCGCGCCCTCTCGAAGTGCCCTCTCAAAGGGCCCTTTCGTGCCCTCTTAAAGGGCCCTCTTGCGCCCTCTCGAAATGCCCTTACGCGCCCTTTCGAAATGCCCTTTCGCGCCCTCTCAAATTGCAAAGGAAAGGCCCTTTCGCGCGCCCTCTCGAAATGCCCTCTCGAAAATTGTTAAGGTATATTATAAGGGAGCTTATTTCTTATTTGTAAATATTTGAATTTTTTAATAATTTCTTTAGAAATACTTATACTGGGTGGGCGCACGCTTAGAGCTGGGTGGGCGGTCCCGAGATCATGGGTGGGCGGACGTTGGCTCGTTTTGGTGCTAGGAGATGAATCGAGTGCCTGCTGGCAAAGGAATCGCGAGGTCGAATCTGGTGCGACGGTCATCGCGATGAGAGGCACCAATCACCACGCGACCGGCAAGCGCTGGTGTATTGGTGCGGATCGAAGTCGTACTGGAAAGACTGTATTCCGGAAGAACAAAATGCCAACGCGTTGCGTGCGTCCGGATGGTGGTGATACAAGCGGTCACAGGCTTTCGTGGACTTCGGGTTGAATCAATCTGTCAACATCTGGGAGGGAACTCAGCTTTGTTTTTTCGGACGGAGTCATGGGAGAACTGGTCGATTTTCCCCAAAGGATCTCTATCATCTATCTAACTTAGTATTCTCTGGTGTGGAGGGGCCCTGGCATGGGAGAGGCGCAGGTCAACTGCATCCACGACATGTCGCACGGTGCTCAGATCAGCGTCCACCAATTTAATTTCAATTATCAATACCCAAGCACCCTAGATGTGTTGCACCTCAGGCTCAAAGCATGGAGCACTCGGAAACAATGATGCGATAGATACGGTTGGGTCGCAATGGATCTTCCAATACCTATGAGATCACGGGACGGCACTGGATGGAAGCAAAACTCGAGCCAAGATATAGGATAAAGACAAGTCTGAGAGTTTCATATACTCAAGCGCTACCTACCACAGTGTCCGACACAGAGAACAAGAAAAAAAACTACATTGCTTAGATACCAGTTGCACCACCAAATCCCCCAGCGCCAAAACCACTCCACGTTTCGTCCAGACCTGTAGATCAGTGCCAGTGATCACCTATACTGAACAGGCGGCCTCTTGGGCAGCTCAGGCCTCATCTCGTCCTCGTCCTCGTCCTCGCTGTCGCTGCCAAGGTCCTTCCCCTCGTCCTCGGCCGCCTTCTTGGGGTTCTTCATGTACTTCCTGGCCCAGCTGTCCCATGACTTGGCGGCCCTGCCCGTCGCCTCCCGCAGGTCCTCCGTGACCTTGCGGATCTGCCACTGTCCGGGGCGCGGTCTCGTGTCAGCAGCTTCTTCCCTCAACAGGGTGCGGGACCCAAGGGGCATAGGGGAAACCTACAGCGACGTCATCTTCCGCGTCAGGGACCTCCCGGTGCTCCGGCGACCAGCCCATGCTGGCCAGGACCTCGGCCTCGCCGGGGACGTACCTGCCGGGGCTGGGGAACGCGTCCGGGTTCCGCTTGTGGCAGGCCTCCTCGACGTAGCGCCTCATAAGGTCCATGGCCGGGCTGGGCTGGAACATCATCTGGATCGTCTTGTCGTCGTCCTTGTCCTTGTCCTTTCCGTCCTTACCCTTGTTGTTCCTGAACCAGCCCTTTTCGCCGGTATTATTGTTGTTGTGCCCGTCACCACCGGTGCCGCCGCGCGCCTTACCGGTCCCCGCGCTGCCGTCGGTGGTGTGCGACCTGCGGTGCATCACCTCGCCGTTGTGTCCGCCAGGGGGGTCCCCCTGCACCGCCGGCCGGAGCTTGCTCACGACCTTGTTCGCGGTCATCCACGCGCTGGCGTTGACGGCCATCCACACCATGTTGACCTCGCTGAGGCCCCCGAAGACGGGGATGACGAGGTCGATGGTGAAGGTGATGGGGAGCAGCGCGGTGCCGATCCAAAAGTCCCGCCTCGTCCGGCTCTTGGTCCGGCTCAGCTCGCCCTTGACCGTGTCGAACATGTCGCCGGGGGACTGCGCGGCGCGGCCGGGGCCGGCCTCCGGGTGGACCAGGACGAGGCTCTTGACGGACCTGCGCGGGACCCGCGACAGGAAGGTCACGTCCGAGGGCTTGATGACGCTCAGGACCCAGACGGCCCCGCGGATGGACACGCTCTGGATCCCGCCCAGCGACACGACCCGCCCGTTGTACGTCTTGGCCTTGCGCACCTCCTGCTGCCACCGCCGCACCGCCTTGTCCCGCTTGTGCTCCTTGGTGGCCTTGTCGGTCGGCTTCAGCAGGTCCGGCGCCGGCGGCATGTACAGCATGTACCTCTGTGGGACGTCCTGAGCGGCTCCGTTTTGCAGAGGCTGTGGCAGGGGGATCATGTATGCCATTACCCGCGTCATGTCCCGTGAGTATTGAAGGTCTGGAAGTGCGCCGGTCATCTGCGGTTCTCGAGGCGCTGCAGCAAATGTTACCTGCTTGGGATGTGCTCGAACCGCAGTTGTTGCCCGCAGTTCGTCCTGACCACGGTGGTTCCATTCCGCCTGAAGCTTCCTTGCCAGTTTCTCATCTTCCGTCACGGATGGCAGCACCGGCCTTGCGACGACTGGCGAGTTATCGTAAAGCTCCGAATGCCTTTGTTCCTCAGACTCCCACTCGGTCTGCAGCTTTCTCGCAAGCTTCTCATCATCTGCCGTCGAAGGCAGGTTCTCTTCAAATCTGGACATTTTTGCTGTGACTTCGGGGAACGCCGAGGACTTGTTATGGGAGCAGGGAAGATGGGAGAGTATGGAAGTGGCTTGATAATTGAGACATAAAACGACAAGTTGTTTTCATCATGCGCGTTAAAGAATTCGGGCAGGGTTGTACCTCCGTCACTTTATAAACCTTTTGGGTGTGGTCACTCCGCACTGCCTCGTCGTCAGCGCATTCGTCAACCTTTCTCGGCGGGTGGCGGTTCACGGCCTCGTGCCAAGTAGCCATGCTGTCAAGCCTCTGTGCCGTCCACGCGCCCTAGGCAGTTCCCTGTCGGCTAGTTTCTTGGGCGTAGCCATCATTCAACGTTGATACCAGTAGTCTAGGTGAGCTTGTCGCAATAGCCGCGCCGTTTTTATCTCTCACCTGAGCTTGCACGCGCAGCATGTATTTCAATTTATTCCACATCACCCATGCTGACATACCTCGAGGCTGTGCGCGCTTGGCCACTATTTTTGTAACACCCTCAGAGCCTGCTGCGCACAATGTGAGTTATTGAAAAGCGAAGAAAAGACAGCGTGGGGACTAAGGACAGATCGACATCAGCGCAGTCAGTACGGGCTTCTGGGCACTCGATGGTGACATGTGTCAAGTCTAATGGTGGAATGTGTCACAAAAGCTGCGACTGTTTTGACATGAAGCCCGCCCGCGTTAATGGTAACTCCAAGGTGCCTTCATCGATGCACACCCGGACTCACCCACGATAACCAGAGGAACACCGTAGATGGCGTTCCGGTCCTGACTCGGACCTCAGACGGCTGCAATGGAATCGCGCAGTGGCCAGCTTGTTGGCGGGAATCTGGCACAGGCGGGCGGGCACTGTGGAGGTCGGCCGGCCGGCCGGCCGGGGCCTCTAATACTCTTCTTAACCTCCCGATCTTTGGAACCGAACCGGGCCGCCGTCTTCGTCGTCCTCGGCCTCCGTCAGGCCGGGTCCAGTATAACTCAGCTGTCCTGTCACCGTATGAATTTCCCCGAGTGTCTTTGACTCTTCTTGATTTCCGCGACCCGAAAACGGCAGGAAGTTGGTAGTAGGTAGGGTAAAAAGAAAAATAGGAAGTGGGAGGGGCGGTTGACGAGTGGCAAGGGATATATGTGCTCTCGTTGTTTCCGCGCAAATTTCATTATGACAACAATGTCCTTCCCTCCTTGGTCCCCAAACCCTCTTGTGATCGCTGTTGCGCACGCACGCAAAGACAACGTGCCACCTCGCACCCTCCGCTCTGTGGTTCCACCTGGACCTGATACAGCAGCCCGGGCAACATCAACGCCCGGGCCGCTCCAAGCCAGCATGGCCCATGACACATGACTCCTCTCGCGATACAGACACCTAGCCATCAAATGCAGTTGCTTGACTCTTCCTCTCTGTCTTCCTCTTGCTTCTAATCCTGGGGAACGTGCTCCAATGTCGTTGAAATTCGCCGTCAGACTCCATCAGTCATTCAAGGGGGCATTGCTGAAGTGGTATCATCGAGGTGGGGATGTTGCGCAGCCGTCCCTCATAGCTACAGCATCGTGTGGCCTGCTCTTCTTTGTTTTTCCGGCTGACCCGAGCAGCTCAGGGCTGCCGGCCTCCCAAGACCGGTAAGGTAGCTTTCTAGGCCTCCTTGCTGGCGGCGGTCTTGGAATCCTTGTCCCCCTTCTTGTCGGTGTCCGAGCCCGTGGTTCCATCGCCGCTCCCGCTCGTCTTCTTATTCAGATCGAATTTAGGGTCAAGCTTCTCGGGGGTGACGGGGCTGCCCACGACCTCGTGGCCGTTGTCGTCGGTGGACGTGGATTTCTTTGAGACCTGGCTGGCCATATCCTTGTCCTCTTCAGAATTGTCGAACATCTCGGTATCGTCTGAGTCGGTCAGCACTTCCGTGCCATCGCCGAGGAAGATGATTCGGCCGCGGTAACCGCCAATGCCAAAAGACTTGCCCTTGTTAGAAGACTCGTTGTCGTAGTCATTGCCACTGTCATTGTCATCGAAGCCGTGGTGGACACCAGGGCCTCTGAACTCGGCTGTTACAACGAGGCGCAAGGGTCAGCAAAGTTCTCTTCTCGAAGTGAGACTCGTCAGGCCGTAAGGAATTGCAAGCCGACTATGGGAGACCTGTGCCTTCTGTGGCGGATTGCGTACCGTATTCCGGGGGAGCACAGGGTCCGTCGCCGTTAGCGACTCGCTTGCTGATCTCCTCATACCACTCCTCCTTGGTCCGGCCGCGCAAGAAACCGATGATGATCATGGTCATGTTGTCACAGCCAACACCGCCCGTCTCCGAGTTGGAGGCCAGGCAGTTGTCCATCATGTTCTCGCAGATCTTTTCCAGGTCTTGCTTGGCAGCGATGCCACGGCGCACAAACTCGGTGACGGCTTGAGAGGACTGGCAGTCCCAGATACCTGAGGTTTGGGGGCCGGGTTAGCGCGGGCGACCAGCGACCAAGGCCGGCGAGGCAAGTTCAAGATCGAGCCGTCACGTACCGTCACAGGCGATCACGAGGAACTCATCGTCGTCTGAAAGGTCGTGTACCACGACGTCGGGGTAGGCGGTGACTATCTGCTGCTCGGGAGCGAGGTCGGCGCTCTTCTTGAACTCGAAGTCGCCAATGGCTCTGGAGAGGGCGAGGTTGCCGTTGACGCGACCGAAGTCGACGAAGCCACCGGCGGCGGTGATTCTCGCCTTCTCGCCTGGAAACAGAGGAGTCAGGAAACCATTTGTGGGTGGGTGGCTCAGCGGGCCGGGGGGTCAAGAGAGTAGCACAAACCCTCATTCTGGGGCTTGTGGTCAAAGGATAGCGGCTTCGCGCGGCCCTTGACACCCAAAACACTTCTGGAATCTCCGGCATTGGCCTTTTGGGGCATTTGTGGTCAGCTTGCGGAAGCCCCCGCGGAGTAAAAAGGTGGCAGGGCGGTACGCACAACGTAGATCTTGTCGTCCGTGAGGAGACCGACACAGGCTGTACAGCCAGAAACCTCCTCCTCGTATTTAGGGTCTGCTCGGGGGTAAAACATGTATTTGTCAGCCAGGTGGACGCCTCTGGCCGGAGACAGGGCAGGAAACGGTTATGATGCGTACCGTTGAGTATTGCGCGGTCGGTTGCGAGGAAGCCGTCCTTGAGCGCCTGCTCATAGTTGCCGGCCTTGAACGTATCCTGCTTTGCGATGATGTTGTGGATGTTCTCGCCGGTGAAGAGAGCGACCTTGTCACCGCCGTGACCGTCGAAGACGCCGAAGAAGGAGAGGCGTTGGGGGTGGTTCTTGGAGGCATCGGCATTTGAGGCGAGGAGATCTAGGACGGTGGTGTGGGCATCTTCCATGCTGATGCGCCAGCCCTGCATGGCAGAGACGCCGTAGATGAGCCTGTTGTCCTGGCCATTTTCAGATGTCTAGAGGCGGGCGGAGGCGGTGGGGTCAGCAGTGCGCGAGCAAAGAGTCAAGCATTGTTCTCGAGGAAGGAGGTTCGGAGTTGGCAATAGAAGGTGATGGGATGTGTCGGCATGATTTATTCCGTGAGCGCGACTGCATGCAAGGTGAGGTTGTCCCAGGCCGTCAACCCCGGACGGCAGCATCCACCCCATGACGCCATGTCACGAGGGCTGGGGGCCGCTGTGGCAGATTTGTCAGGGCGGCCAGACTGGAGTTGCGCAACCGCCGACCGCAGGCCATGGGACCGGCAGGCCGATCCATACTGGCAGACAAATCAAGCAAGCAGACTTGACCGGGTTGGACAGCACTGTAGCGATGGGGCGAAAGGGCGAAAGGCGTCGTCGAACGGGAGTGGAAGCCGGAAGACGGGAGTTGGGACCACCAGAGGATTGGGACGTGAACTGACCTTCTCGACAACGGGCTCACTGAGAGTCTGACCCATGGCGCACGAGACCTGATGGGTAGGTGAGTTGGTGGACAGGCCGTGGGAAGGGGGTCGGAGGTCGGAAGTGGAGGGCGGGCGAAGACGAGGTCGAGGCCGGTGGATGTTGTTTTCCGGAGGTTGCTAAGGCAAGGCGTGGCGGAGGCAAGGGAAAGATGGTGGATGGGTGGATGGATGGATGGACGGATTGGAGGTGGAGGTGCTGGTAAGTGGAGGTCAGGCGCAGGGCAGGGCAGGGCAGGGCAGGGCAGGGCCCAGGTAAAGGTGAGGCAAGGCAGGGGAGGGGCGGGAGGGCAAGCTGGCGAAGTGTGCACTCGGTAACAGACAGCCAAGGTGTGATGGATGGATCACGGCCGGCTTGGATGTGGATGTCGACTTTTGAAGCCCGAGGACTGCGTCTGTGAGTCGTCGTGAGTGCGTGTGATATTTTTCGGCAGCAGCAACAACAGCAGCAGCAGCAAGCAGCAGAGGCCAACCGCGGGGTCGGGTTTGGTCTACAGGGAAGAAGGAGGGAGGTCGGGATTGGGATATTGGGAGGTGGAATAATTGGCAATGGGATTGTGTAGAATTCCAAAAGGTTTGATAGTGACCAAGCCCCAGAAGTCAGAGTTTTCCCATTTCCCAGCCTAGACTCTGCCTGCAGGCTCTAGACTCTGGACTCTCTGCATTCCTGCACCCTCTCTGCCCAGTGTCGCCTCTTCTTGTCCCGCAGTCCCGTCATAATGGGCCAGGCCAGATGGGCCAGAACTTGAGAGGCCAGAGGGCCAGAGCAGAGTACGATGTACCTGGTGGGTGAGGGGTAGGGCACGGGTACCTTGGGTAGGGCAGATGCTACCACTGCAGGATGAGTACCGATACTTGGCACCACATCTAGATACCGGAACTGTGAACACCTACCGTGCTTGGAGGTAGCAACAGTTCCGGCAATATCCAAGTCTTGACAGGCACAGACAGAGATACACTGTCTGCATCTCTGTCTGCATCTGACTGGCGGACAGACAGACAGACAGACAGACAGACATCAAGCAAGCAAGCAAGGAAACAAGCAGCAATGACAATCAAAAAGACAATGACGCCGGCAATGACGTTGGGTGGCCTAGAATGTCTCGAGTCACACCAACGCCAGTAGATCTGGCACCGGCCCGGCCCTGTATTCCAGCAGGTGGCATTTGGGATTGAGAAGACAAAGCGGGGTATCAAGTCGCCATGCAGCCAGCAGCAGCAGCAGAGAGGTGTGTTGCACGGAGTATCTATTGCGGGCAGAACAGAACAGAAGGGCAGGAGAGGGGAACGGGGACCGAGGCCATCAAGTACAGGTACAAAACAGGCCCAGGCTCGGAAAGGGAGCTATGGTCAACGGGCTGAAAAAAACTGGCCCGTGCTTGTGCTGTGTGGGGCTGCATTTCTGCTTAGGGGCTGCTTGGGCTGCTTCGGGGCTGGACCCTTAGCCTTCTGCGCTCCTTCCCCGATTCCTTGCTTTGCCTTCGGGGCTTGTCACAGAGTCAAATGACGTAGGATGGCCATGGACCTCAGCTTAACTGTACCCCCATACTCGAATAATAAACCACATTTGGTAGCCAGGCACATGATGCTTACGGTCAACGTCACCTCCTTTTCTTCGCCTGCCGCCACCAGATAGATGGTTTTGGTCCAGAATCACAATGAGCATCATTCCTATCTGTGATCGATACATCTTCGTCATGCCATCTGCATCCCATTTCTGAGAGTCCGCCTGTGAAGCCATGCTAAGGCAGGGAAGACGATAAATTCACACCATGACCATGACAAGATTTATATATAACGGTTGAACGTGTACAGTATTATATTACCTTCTCATCCAATAGTCGGTTTATTAAGACATCAATTGACGAAACACACAACACTCACTTTGGTGCCAATCAATGTGGGGCCGGCCGGCCCATCCCTCCGGACGGCCACCGCCATCGGCAGCAGCAGCCCAGCGGCCGGGATACTGACGGCAACAATCTCATGTGCCACGGCCCATTACGTGTGTAACTTACCATCAACTTGCTTGCAAAACCACGAAGTGGACCCAGCAAGCTCTGCAAAGAGTGGAAGCAAACATTTATCCATCCGTCCACTTCCTTACCCCCCCCCCTCCATCCTGACCAGACACAAACCAAGTGAGGCCTGCATCAACACCTGCTGTCATCGGTATGGCCGAGAAAGAGACCCCAAACCCCATGGAGGGCCTTCCTGAGCCCCCACCCGTCTCCGTCCAGACACTCGCCGTCACCGGGATCATGGTCGATGTCTACGGCCTTGAAGAGTTGCCCGCCAACCTCACCCACGTGTCCGTCCTCTGGTTGCACAACCCGCGTCTCGGCACCAAGGCCAGGATGGCCCCCATGGCCCAGCGTGCTGTGGGCGAGTACAACACCTCCAGGGAGCCTTCAACCACACGGGGGCTGATCGCTGTTGCTTTCGGTAATCTATCTATCTCATAGACATACACATACTCTGCCCCGGCTAACATGACCTCCCCCAGACCAACGCAACCACGGCACTCGCGAGGTCCACCCCCTCGCCAACCAGTCCTGGAACAAGGGAAACCCACACCACGCCCAGGACATGGTGGGCATCATCTCGGGCACCGTCGTAGACACCCAGCTGCTCATCGATGCCCTGCCCGCCTACCTCTTCCTCGACGCCTGCCCGTCGCCCCCCGCCTTTGACCAGCACCTCTGCCTCGGCGTCTCCCTCGGCGGCCACTCCACCTGGCAGGCCCTCTTCGCCGAGCCCCGCATCACCGCCGGCGTCAGCATCATCGGCTGCCCGGACTTCCAGCTCCTCATGCAGGACCGCGCCCGCCTCTCCAGGCTGCCCACCTACGACAGGGCGGCCGGCGGGGCGGGCTTCCTCGGCAGCCGCGACTTCCCCCCGGGCCTGGTAGCCCAGTGCGCGCGGTTCGACCCCAAGGGCATCCTGTTTGGTGACGGCGCGGTGGTCGAGGCGCCCTCAGAGGACCAGCAGGCCCGCCTCAGGCCCATCCTCGACGCCCGCGTCCGGGGCAAGAAGCTCCTCATGTGCACGGGCGGGGCCGACAAGCTCGTGCCGTGGCGGTGCTCGGAGCCGTTCACCAGGTTCTTCACCGCTGCCGCGGAGGGCTGGTACAAGGACTCTGGACTGGTCGCGGACAACAGGTTGTACCCCGGGGTCGGCCACGAGTGCAGCCCCGAGATGGTCGTGGACGCCGTGCGCTTTGTGTGTGAGATGGTGAGGGGTGCTGGGGCTGGGGGTGCGGCTGTGTCGAGGATCTAGGTTGCCTGTTTGGCTTGACTACTGAAGTAGTTAGCAGACATTCTTGACTGCCGTGGACTGGTCACTCTAGACTCACTAGCCACGCAATATCTACCTCGGTAGGTTCTCCGAGGAGTCATTGGACGCCGGACCGTCTCTTGCATGACAGGTGTGAGGCTCCCAGACATATGTTGCGCGACCAGCGTGAGGACATCACCTCGCCAGTAGCTGGAGTTGTAAAAGGTAAAGAAGATAAAAATAAAAGTACTCGAAACAGATAAGAAAATACCAACATATACAATACTCCTACAGCATTATAAATTTCAATCTACTAACGTGGTTTATCAGGAAGTGGATCATATCAGGAAGTGGATCAATTT
>LJJS01000992.1:395-12391 GCA_001447215.1 Diaporthe aspalathi
AAAACTGACCCATTCACTGATATGACCCACTCACTGATAAACCACGTTACCACTTTATATATAATGCCCGGAGTGCTTATATTATAACCATTTGTATATACATCTCCTTACGCACAATCACAATAGCAATTCCGAGACCCAGTCCTTAGTGTTTGTGGAATAGCCCGGCTGCTCTTTAATGGCGACTCCTTTAAACACCGTGATTGATTTTGGTAAGCCAGAAAATGCTTGAGAGCTTGAGAGCTTCTAGATTCATGTACGTGAACCATTTGTCCTCTGCTCCTCGGGCAAAGGAGGATGTGTAGAGGGGCAACATCTCATCACAAGCTGTGCCAGAGAACTTTGTGCTTGAGTTCAAGCGAGAGCATGATACGACAGGATTCGAAGGACAAGGTGGCTCGTGTTTCCGAATATATTAGCTGATCCGAGACTCTCAGAACCATTATTTTGCCCCAAACACCAAAGCTCTGGCCGTCTAAGCAGCTCTCTTACCCTCGATCTGCATCCCCTTGGAGGTCCTCGATACGAGCGTACGTATCATCCCCATCGAGATGTCTCAAACTGTAACTATAGTTATTTGGCAAACATCAATTGTGCGCAACAATGCCAGGACTTTAACATAACGAGCCACCGAGTCGTCGCTGGGTATGATGCACATCTCATTATTCCTGCTTAAGCCAGGCAGAGGAGATATGCACCATTTCCATTAGGTCATTGAGACTGGGCACTTTCCTTGCAGTGGTTGGTTTACTTTTTCTACAGAACTTGATATCATGTTCGTCTTTAATGCCCCTAGTCTCGAGCACAGTAAAGAAGAGGCAGCCTATTAATGATGGTTTCCGGGCAGTTTTATAAGTCAAATGTGCATTCGATCTGAGCTGCTACATCTTCGTATCTCCCGTCTCATCAATTCCCGCCACATCCAGGGCTGACTTGGGATTCAAGTTGAAACTCCCAGAGCTGTGTACCCCCTCTACTCTTCGACCGCAGGAGTCGTTACAAGAGACTGCCTATTCTCAATAGTGACCCCTGTTTGGTCAACGATGACCTGCGCACTTCCTACAAGGAAGCTACTCTCCAAAAACTTCAACTTGGGGTCTGTGACCAGGTACTCGGTCCTCGCAGCTGTCATACATGTACCGCCTTAGCGAGAGATGGACTAGGCGGGAACGAGATAATGCATATTTGTTGGCAATAGTGAAGTGTACATACCGGCGTGGCCGAAGCCAACGGTAGCCATGTCCGGCTGCAGAGTGAAGATCTTCTCCGCCGTTGGAACCATAGTAATGATACCGAAAGTTCGGACATCAATTTGGTGTCCCTCCTCGGTTCTGCAGCACCATGAGTCCTGGGTCCTTGCAGAGTAGTGGGCAATACTATCAGCTTACTGGGCTATTCCGCGGAAGTTAACCCTCCCATGCTTTCCATCTGCGTCCATGGAGAACCAGTCGCCGCCGAAGGTAACCTTGGCACGAAATGCCGGCTCGAAGCCTGGCACTGTCTCGATAGTCCCCGTGGGCACTTCCTAACGCATCGCGGTAGTGTCAGTGAGAACATTGCCAGCTCATATATGCCACACTATCTAACGGAATTAGCCGTTGGCATCCTGTCGACCTACAAAGTGCGTGAGAGTAGAGCCGTTGAAACTAGGCCCTATACGATGTCAGCAAGCGCAGTGCAGAAGGTTTCACGATGGAGGCATTATATACCGAAGGGATGGATTTTTGTCACATCGACATTTACTTTCGTTATGATCGCAGGCTTCAAGGACGGGAAACCAGGCTTGTCAGACATCGTGGCAGTGTGATTCTCAGTCTGGTCTTGGTCGAGCGCTGGTGGTGATTATTAGCAGTGTATCCACCATCCAGTGAATCTCTAGCACTTCTCTTGTTATAGAAATACTCATGAACAGCCAAAATTCGATCTCCATATGCACATAATTCGCAGTCAGCCTTGAATTAACTCGGGCCGGAGCGGGCCGGATGCCAGGTCTTCGGGCCGGGCAGGCCGTCAATAACAACGCCGAATAGTCAAAGAGATGGAGAGTACGATCTCTTGCAATGGCGCATTGGATTAGGCTTCACTTCTCGGCCGCCGCGTGGAAGATGAGCACGCCGCCAACTATCGTGACACTATTTTCCGTAGGATAAAAGAGCCTGTTTTGGCAGTCTTTCGGACAGACACGCAAATAGAAATCAAGACTCACACTGAATGATTTTTTCTTTCTGCAAAAATGTCAACTTTGTTCGAGGGTAAACTCATCGTCGTCACCGGCGCGGCCTCAGGTATCGGCCGGGCTACGGCCAAGATCCTCGCCAGACATGGCGCCCTGCTTTCCCTTGCCGATGTCGACAGGGACAACCTCAAGGCCGTGAAGGACGAGATTCTGGAAATAGCGGCAACGCGCAGCGCCACCGTAGCAGCTGGTGGTGACAGCAGCAAGAGCGACGAAAACCGCGCCCAAGCCCCCACCGAGCCCGTCTTCACAGCGGTCGTGGACGTGCGTTCGCAGGAATCGTGCGACGCGTGGATCCGGGAGACGCTGCAGCACTTCGGAGACAGGCAGCAGCGGATCGCGGGCGCGGCCAATCTCGCCGGGATCAGCAACCCGCCGGGCAAGACCGAGCCGGTGCTGACGAGGGACGTCTCGGACCCGTCGCTCGAGTTTGTGTGGGGTGTCAACGTCCACGGGGTCATCAACTCCCTTCGCGCTGAGATGCCGCACCTGCAGGAGGGCAGCGGGGGCCGGGGCGGGGCGTCGGTCGTCAACGCTGGCAGCATCTCGGGCCTGATGGGCCTCCCCGGCTACCTGCCCTACGTGTCCAGCAAGCACGCCGTCATCGGCATCACTCGCACGGCGGCCAAGGAGGAAGGGCCAAAGGCCATCCGGATCAACGCTATCGCACCGTAAGTCTTGTCTTCGTTGTGCCTTGAACTCAAAGGGTCGCTTTGGCGCATGCTACCGTTTCATATTGTAACCTGGCCTAGTGCTGACCCGTCCCAGTGGTATGATAGATACGCCATTGCTACGTGCCGTTGCGCAGTCACGAGGCGCAGCTCCATCCCACGAAATGTTTGGTTCCAGTGCAGGCCCCACACCGGCGCTTGGCCGACTGGGGGAGGCTGAAGAGGTGGCAGAGGTCGTTGTCTTCCTTTTGAGCCCACAGAGCGGATACATCAACGGGGCCGTGATTCCCATTGACGGGGGTCTTTTAATGTGACCTTGCGGGTCAGGCCGTGGAATAGCCGGGTCTAGTTAAGTACAAACCTCACGTAGGCACCCAGGAATCAACGCCTGCAGAACGCGTCTTTTGCCAATCACCCACCGAAGTACTTGTGGCTTGTTGTGCAGCCCGTCTAAGCAAGTGGTTTCACATTGTATTTGATCCTTTGATGGTGGTTTTGTCTATTCGTAGAGGTTCAATGATATGGGCCGTTTTACACACGAGGGTCTCGCGCTCAGCTAGTTGTTTGCAGCTTTATTACATAAAGTAGTAGACCATCCCCAGGCGCGCGGATCTGAGCAGAAAGCTTCGACCGGCCCCACCAATCATTTTTGTCAATTCTCAGGGGGCATATTGTACAAAAAAGGAATCGTCGGCCGCCGTTGCCGCCAAGGATGATTCGTCATAAAGGTAGGAAATAACGTGGTATCGGCAGATAGATGTCAATTCGTTGCTAGCGTGAGCATGTAATTGGCAGCAGCAGAATGTACAATATTCTCAATCTGCTTCTCGTTAATTCGAAGGTAAAGACTTGCAGAGCCGATTACCCAGACTGTTGTAAATCATGGGAGCGCGCTCGTGCTACAGGAAAGCCACGCAGCCAGTGCAGCTTAGAACAAAAAGAAAAAGAAGAAACAGAATTCGTCTTACAGAGATGACTTTCAGAGGGCCGACAATCGCAAATATGACGAAATCCTTAGCTGATCCGTCGTCTTCGTACTCTCGCCGGCTACTCCGTGTTAGCCGACTTAACTATCATTTACACGCATCTCTCTTTACAGTTAGTTAATATCCCAGTACGAAAGGCATAACTGAGCGTTCACTCTATCGTACCTTAACACGCGCCCTTGAGACATGAGCCGACAGATATCAGTTCACCAACATGTCAAATCAATTTCCATGTCCCAGACAGGTCGATGACTGACATTCATGGCAGGGTCAGCCACAAGCGAAGCACATACGCAAGCAGTGTCAGACCGAAGTGGGTTCCCTAGCTCCCTGACCCAGAGGCGGGTTAATAAGTCATTGAATTAAGGATCGTATTAGGCAGTGCCGCTATCTCGGCTCGTCAATGCCAATCAGATTGGGTTCAAACCCACCGATCTATGCCAACACCCACGCAGACTATTTATGCACCTTGTCAGCACTATACTTTCTCAGATTCTACCAGTTCAGTAAGGGTCGGCGGGGCAAATACTGATAGGAATCATAAGAAGACAAGTTGGTACTTAAACGTACACCTGCCTCTCTGTTTTGTCTGCGTATACAAGTAAGCCACAGGACAGACCACCCAGGCTCGCCATAAATGGCAACGGTGGCGAATCAGGTACATGTAATTTCATAGAATGCGACACCTTCCATCTTGGTCCCACCGGCAGATGGCTGACGGAGTACCGCATGTACGCGCATGAGTCGCTCGCCATGCATGCATTCCGATTCGGGTTTCTGTAGGGATCAAGCAGGGCCTCGTACGTCCGTGACTGTTTGAAACAGCCTCGCTGGTCATCTAGATTGATTGTTCTCGCTGACTCCGTCGTCTACCGCGCGCGAAGCGAAAACTCAATTTTGCCAGGTCGTGGCACTTCTGCATGCCTCTCGCATACTGGATACCTGGTAGATCCTTCGCGAGCTGATCAGGCCTGGCCCAACGTACCATCCGGGACATGGTGCTCGAACTCTTGTGCCGGATAGGCGGGGTATCGATTATGTTGAAGCTTGGCTTATCAGTCTTCCGACGTATAACCTTAGTATATGCTACGATCGAGACCACCATGCACGTCTTCCATGCTTCCACGTTGGTTATCCTGTCTCGTATGCCTCGTACGCTCGCGTTGGATCATATAAGCCCACTTGCAGAGGACACTCAAACGTTAGATGGATCAAGGGAAGTCTCTATAGATATTCATCTTTCGCTCCCATTTTTTCTTGTTGGCTGTTATCATTTATATCTGCACTCCCAGCTCGCACCCCCAATATTCATTCGTGTTCCCGAAACCCTCGATTACGTATACGGTACAAAGAGACATGGCCATGAGCGGTGGCCTCCGCCGCATGGCGTGCAAGTCCTGCCGCGATCGTAAGGTCCGCTGCGGTGGTGAGCAGCCGACGTGTGAGAAGTGCCGGCGTGCCGGCGAAGAGTGCATCTACCTCCCGTCGCAGAGGCCACCGACAAAAGCCAGCCTTGCTGAAACAGTAGACACGCTGCAAAAACGACTAGGCGAGCACGCCCGTTCTCCCCGTGGAGGGCCAGCCATAAGCTGATAACATAGATTTCTTAGAGGAGGCAGAGAATCGCATCCGCAGAATGGGGATGCAGTCAAGTAAGAGTCTCACGCCGCACATGTCTCACGGCCAGCTGTGGCCCACGACCACGGAGTATCTGGCGCAGGCGGCATCGTTCCAGCCGCCGGTGCACCATTCGTTATCTTCCGACGAGTTGAACCCCAATTCAGCCCACGCTGCGCCGTCAGCAAGCTTCTATCCTCAGTCGTCCAAGAGCTACTCGGCCGAGCCCACACAGCGCCAGAGGATGGACTCGGTAGACAGCAACATGACGCGCCCGGGCACGGAGAAGACGGAAGCGCCACAGTTCCGTGAAGAGGACGCAGAGAGCACCTCATCATCGCTCGCGGACTTCTCCGCACGGCTTGGGCTGCCATATCACCGGGGGAGCAGTTACCAAGGGCACGGCCTTTTTGACGCCACTTCGTCCTCCAGCAACACGTTCATCTTGGACACGCCGCAGACAGACAAGTCAGCCGATGAGATTGGTGGGCGGATGCTGACCCACATTTCCGCATTTGCCACCGCCGTCTTCCAGGGTCAGGCTGAGATATGCGGCATCACTGGCGTGCTGTCTGAATACATCGCTTGGCTACGCAGGTCCCCGCCCGGGGTAGGACCATCTGGATCCAACTCGGTGTACTCGAGCGTGCTGGAGACGATCGAGACACGCCTCCGCGAATTGCGCGATATTGCCGAGACCAGGCACGCAGTGGCGTTCCAGGAGCTGGCCGTGGGGGTCAAGGAGCTGGCCCCTGCGGGGAGCACAAACGCACACACCATCGTTGATCTGGAGCGCGAACTGCAGAAGCAGGGTACCGACCTAGCTCACTTCTTCAAGACCCGTTACAACGCATGTGCTAGGCTATCAGATCAGCTTCGGGATATGCCTTATGGCCCGTTGGACCGCGGGGCGGGCACAAACCTCGGGGTCTGAGACGGCGCCGTATACCGACACGCATTTCTTTTTTTAGGATAGGCAATACAGAAAGCGCCAGAGCAAACACACACCAGACATGACAGAGGAGTAGGTGCATGGGGGCCCCAGCCACCTGCATTAATATGCAGTACCAGCTATCACGCGGGCGGGGTTGGAAAATACTTGGCGGACGGAGGGGGGGATGGAAGACGAGTTGTCCCTCATTTTTGTTAGTTGGTTGGGGGGGGGGACTATGTGCCCTAGATATTCTTACTACTATTAAATTATACGACTTTGCTTTGTTTTTTATAAAATAGTAACTTTTAAAGCATTAAAAAGGGTTTTTTAAGTATAATAGTTATTAATTAATAGTTTACTTTTAAAATAAAAATACTTATTTAAATATAATATTTATACATTAATTAAATAAAATAGGTTTAAATAAATATTTTAATGTTTTAATTTTTAAAACTTTTTTATATTACTATTATAAAATAAACTACTATTATTATATAACCTTTTTAACAAATATAATTAATTATATATTTATAGTTTAATAATATTTATTATTATAAATAGTTTTTAATTATATTAGTTTTTTATTTTTTTAAATAAAAATAAAAATTAAATTATTTATAAATGTAATGATCAAGGTTCCTTGGGTTCTCTAAACCTGCTAATTGGGGTTTATATCTAAGATACGTAACTAGGCGGTGGTGGTTAAGCAATATTATAGACTGATAATAATTACTAGCTGGTGAGAGCTATTTATAGGTGAATACTTAAATTAACTGCTGAAAAGCTGTCTATATTATTTAGCTATCTGGTAATAAGTGTATCCTTTATATATTTATCCCTTTAGCTTGTAATGTGTCTGGCTTAGGAGGCTTAGGGTCTGAGCCTTCTGATTTAAGGTGGATTATTGGGCTTAGTTTCTGATTTTACTAATCCCGGATTATTTAAATCAGTTACTAATCTTTTCAATCCTGCTTATCTAATCCCTAATTATATAATTAAGCGGCTAAGCCTTTTTATGCCGCTTATTTAGCTGATATGCTGGCTAAATAGGGTTGTTTTTTTATAAAACTAATTGCTATTTTTATTTTTGTTAAGGTTGTAATATTATTTCTTTTTTTTATACTTTTTTGTTTTTAAAGATCCGGTTAGTGCGTTTTCCTTCCGTTCTCTTTTTGTTAACCTTTTTGCATTATCTTTTTTGCTTATTATATATTTGCTATATTAGGTTATATTTAAAAACCTGTTTTTAAAAAAACCAAGCAGCGTTAAGCTTTTAACTGTTGATTAAAACCCGAGGCACTAAGTCCGATATGCTTTATTCTCGTTGTTTTAAATATAATTTGCTGTGCAAGTATTTAAAAAACTTTAAGCGTTGTGGCGAGTATATTAAGCAAAGTTTAACTATTTATAATAATAATAATATTTTATTAGCCTGTAAGTTCTATTCGTTTTTGCAATTTGTTTTTATTAGTTTGCTAAATTTTCTTTAAATTATTAAGGTTATAAAAGAGCAGCAGCGTATTAATAAAAAAGCTGAGGATGTGGAAGAGAAGTTGTTTGTGCTGCAAATAAAGCTACACACTGTTTTAAGTTGCTTAGCGTGGTTGTGCAAGCAATAGCGTTTTTTAAAGGATTGTAGTTCCGATTTGTTTTGTTAGGGTATGTAAAATTTGGATAAGGTAAATGCTAAGGAGGCTTATTAAGCCGAACTTTGGGAGGTTTAGAAGCAGGCTAACTGTGCTTTAGCTGATATTTTTTTCTGGGGGGCTAGTAATGCATCTTCCTTGCCTTCCCTAGGTTTAAATATCCTAGAGGCTAATTAGTCTATTTTAATAAGTAGTGGAAGTTCTGTAATGCCTGCTAGCAATTTGTTAGGTTTTTAAGTAGCTTTTATATATTGTTTTTGTTATTATAGCTTTTCTATTTAACTAGGTATTTAGTATTAATATTATATATTTTAAAATCTAAGATTTTCTTAATTTTCTATTTTTTTTTATTATTTTTAAGTTTAATTTGTATTTTTAGCTATATATTAGCTAGTGCTAGTTTTAAAAGTAATATATAAAGGGCCGGATAAATTTGTATTTTTTTAGGTAATAAAAATTTAAAATTAATATTTAAAAGTTTTTTTTAATTTTAAATAATTTAATTTTTTTATAATTAAGTTTATTATTAGGTTGTTTAATTTTAATGTTTTTGTAAAGTAGGTAAACTTTATCTCCCTTTTCTAAAGTTAGTCCTTTTAACTTTTTTTTATTAGTATAAGCTGTTATTTATTATTATATAAAAAGTAGGATTTGCTTAAGTTTTCTATATAGGTGCTGAATTTTAGTTGCTTTTTTTATTGCTAATTGTGTTTTGTTGTTAGAAATAGGTTTTTTATAGGCTTCTGGTTTGTAGCTATAGTTTGTATAAAAGGGTGATACTTTTGTTGTTCCTGTATCCGTGCTATTGTAGGCAACTTGAGCTATAGGTAGCAGTTGTATTTAGTTGTTTTAATTGTAATTTATATAGCTGTATAAATACTGTTTTAAAATTTAGTTAAGTTATTTAGTTTATTTATTTATTTAAGGGTAAAAAGCTGTAAAAAGCTTTAATTTAGTATTAAGTTACTTTATAAATAATTGCTAAAAATTTAATATAAATACTATTCCTTTATCCGAAATGATTGTTTTTAGTGTATTATAATTGCTAATAATTATTTGTAAAAATATATATATAAGTTAATTATTTGTAAAAATATATATATAAGTTTGTTTATATTATTTGCTTTTTTATATAGTAAAAAGTAGGTATATTTTGTAAATTTATCTATAATAACTAAAATGCTGTTATATTTGATTTTTATTATAAGTTTGTTTAAGGCTAGTAGTTTGATAATAAAGTTTAGGCTAATAGATTGCTATAGTTTATTAGGTATTAGTAAAGGCTGTAGCTGATTGTAGGGCCTGTATTGTATAGTTTTGTTTTTGCAGTATATATTATAATTTTGAATAATTGTTTAGATTTACTTTTTTATTTTTAAAAATTGGTAATATTGTTAAATTTGTTTAATAGTTGCTATAAGTTTTTGGTAATTATATACTAATGCGTTATAGATTTATTTAATAAGTTTTTTTATAGCTTAGTGGGTATAAAGAACTTTATTTTATAATAGAATAAGCCTTTGATTTTTTTTAATTAGTCTTTTTTTTCTTAACTAAGCCTTTGGTAACCTGCCTTAAGCTTTTTCTCCCACTTAGGATCAGGTTTCGCTTAAAGTATTATTGCCAGTTGGCAGGGTTTTTGCAAAAGGTCGCTTTTCATATTAATTTTAAAAATACTTTGCATTTCTGGGGGAACCTCTTATAGATAGTTTAATTATTTGCTAAGTGTATTTGTTTATCTGTTTTTAAATCCCTTACAGTAAGTGATCTTAAGGTTAAATTGTAAAAGAAACTTTGCTTATTTAATTTAGTATTTGTTAAGTTTTTTAATTATTATAAAGTCTATAAGGCTTTTATAGTTAGTATAAACTTGAATTTAATGTTTAGCTTTTATAAGGTAGTGTTGCTATTTTTTAAATATTTTAATTATTATTATAAGTTTTCTATTATATATAGAATAGTTAAGCTCTGGTTTATTAAGCTTTTTAAAAAAAAAAATGTAATAAGGTGTAGCTTTTTTTAGTTATTATATTAACTAAGTTGTTCTTTTATTGTAAAGTTTAATACATTTGTTTTAACTTTATAAACTTTATTAAATTTTGTTTTAATTAGTATTAGTTTCTTCAGAATTTTTTAAACTATTATATTAAAAGTATTTTATATTTTTTAAATTTATTTAAACTTTTTATTTTTTTTAATAAAGTTTATAAAAAGCTTTACTAGTTTTTTATAACCTTTAATAAATTGTTTGTAAAAGTTAATATATTTAAGAAATTTTTAAATTCTTTTAATATTAGTTAGTATTAGCTAATTCCTAATTGCTTTAACTTTTAACTTTTATATAGCAATTTCGCTAAGTTAAATTATATATTTAAAGTAGTTTACTTTTTAAATATAAAACTTGCTTTTTTTTAGTTTAACTAAAAGTTTTATATTTTAAAGGATTTATAAAACCATATGTATATATTTTTTATGTTTCTTTTAGTGTTTTAAAGTAAACAATGATATTATTAAGGTAAGTAATTGTAAAGATATTTAAATATCTTTTTAAAATATAGTTAATTATAGTTTAAATTGTTGCTAATGTATTGGTAAGCCTGAAAGGTATTACTAGTGTTTTAAAGTATTTGTATTGTATTTAAAACGCTGTTTTTAATTTTCTTTCCTTTTTAATTTAAATAAAGTTATAGGCACTTTTAAAGTTAAAAGCTGTAAACTATTATGCTTTTTATAATTGTTTTTATATTTTTTTAATTAAAAGGAGCAAGTAGCGATTTTTAATAATAATATTATTAAGCTGCTAATAGTTTATGTAAAGTTATAATTTCTTGTTTTTCTTTAGTATAAAAAGCATTGAATATTTTGCGGGTAATTTAAGAAACCTTTTTATTAAGTTTTTATTAAAGTACTCCCTAGGTGCTTTAAATTGTGTTTTATTAAGTTTGTAAATTTTAAAAAATTTCGGTATTGTCCCTTTTTTAAGGGGTATTTTGTAATTTCATATATTATATTTAGAAAGTCTAATTTTAAGTGTAGCTGAAAACAGTTTGGTATATTTGCAATATTTCTGGGGAATAAATTTTTAAAGACTTTTTTCTGCTTCCTTAGCTTTTTATAAATAAGCTATAAATTTTTAAAGGATTGGTTTAACCTTTTTTATAATTTTAATTCTTTAGGCTTTTATAGCCTGTTATAAGGTTCCTGCTGGTGAGGTAACTGTAACTTTTGGTATTGTCTTTTGCTGTATTTGTTAGATTTTTTATATTTTTTAAAGTTTGTTTTAAATTTCTTTAATTTGTTTTTAAGCGGTTAATATAATTTATTGTTGGTAATTTTGGGATTATAATTGTTATTGCTATTTGTTTAACTTGTGTAGTAGTTGTATTTAGATCTGCTTAGGGATTGAGTCCTTTTCTCCTTTTGTTTAAAAGGTAGTTATGTGGTTTGTTTAAGCGTGTGTTTATGCGCTGTTCTTAGGGATTAAGCTTTATTTATCTTTATAATATATAACTGTTTTTTTTATTAAGTGGATAAGGTTTATTTAGTAAATTTAGTTAGTAGTTTAGTTTATTTAATTTTTTTTTTAATTAGCGAACTTTTAATATAAATTAATAGTCTGCTGTTTTAGTAATATTAAAGGTAAGTAGCTTTATATAGCTAGGTATTTGTAATTAAAGATAATTAGTTTTTATATCAATAATACTTTTGCTATAAGCAATTTCCGTTTTATTTATTATATTAAATAACGTGGTTTACAACCACCCGGGTCATATCATCACTCGGGTCACTTTTTCAACTTTTATCTTTTTCTTTTTTAATTTAAATATTTATAATATTTTAATATATTTAAATTTGTGATATAATATTTATATTATGTAATAGAGTTTCTTTAGCTTAATATATTTA
>LJJS01000087.1:0-13326 GCA_001447215.1 Diaporthe aspalathi
ATTCACTCACTGATATAATCCGTTTACTGATAAACCACGTTATATAAATTTATATTTCAATATTAGAAAATATTTTGCTAGTTAATATTTTAAATTTATGCTAATAATAATTAGCAAATCCCTGCTATAAAACCTTTGCAATAAAGAAATAAGAAGTCCAATAGGTAGAGATGCGGATATGTAAGTGATTGCAACAATCTGTGACCTGGAGCTACCGTTTCGGTTGTTCGGAAGCAGACGTCGTGAATCTAGATGAATGAAGACTTTAGGAACCGCGCCCACGGGCCTGAGGGCACATCTCTGATTGCATTGAGTATCCAACAGCACAAAAACGTTGGCTAGGAGATGAAATGAAGGTTGACCCCACCCCGGTTCCGTATGCGCTTGCAATAGCAGGTAATGGTATGCAACTTCCAAAGCCATAAAGCAGCCACACTTCAAACGCTTGTGTAAAGGAGGACAGAGCAGAGATGATTGACCAGTCAACTGTATACTCTTGAGTCTGTCTATTGCGCACGGGGGCTGTTGATCTTGTCGAGTTTATCCTCCAGAATCACTCTCCAACCATAGATATTCTCCCCTCGACCTGCGGTGCGATGGCCTTTGTCCAGTCACAGTCAACCTCATTCTCCTGAAGACCGTCACCAGCCCTTGCGTTGACGCCGGCCTTTTTACACCATTTCCTAAAAGTCTTCCTCATAATTCTAAGCTCTGATTCATCATCATCTTGTTGCTCTGCAATGCCCTCCAACGCTCCGGTTTCCGGGGCAGGACTCGAGCCGTCACGCTCAACATCCGTATCCCTCTCTGCCAGCGGCCCGACACTACTCCGCCTCTGGCGCATCATTTCCGGAGAGTAGTGTTCCCAGCCTCGTTTAGACCCCTTGCTTGAACTCGGCGTGACCGGAAGTTGAGTGATGGGAGAAGAGGCAGGTGCATGTTTCGGTTCCAAGCACGGATGTGACTTGGCGACATTGGAGACGACCTTGCCCCAGTGACGTCTCATCGAAGGGCCCAGATACGCCCACTGGTCAAGGACCTTGAGGGACATGAAATACTGCCTCAACATCATGGAGATCAGGATGCCGTTCTCCTCCGAGACAAGCTCAACGGCCTGGCCGCCTTCTTCCTCGATAAGGAGGGATTTGTAGCCATCTGTAGGGTATATCAGTCAGTACCTTGGGGCTACTGATTGGGCAAACTTCAAGGTTGACCCGACCCACCTTTACCACGGCCCATATAGCCTCTGGTCGCAAGCACGTAAACCTTGTCGGGGAGGTATCCATCACCAGCAATATCCACTGCAGTGACTCTCTCGCCCGGTGGCCTCTTGGGGTCGAATGTGAAGCGGATGTTTGAGACCTGTGGAAACCGCCCCTCCAGCGCAGGGTACAGACTCACAGAGTTCTCGAGGGCCTCCCGTATAGCTTGTCCGGTGACCTTGATCACCACCACAGGGTCCTCAAATGGGAAGCAGTCCGTGATGTCTCTGACGCGGATCGGACCTGGAGGGTAGACCTGGTCGCCCCGGATCGTGCCAGCGGCCATCAATGCACAGTCCGCTGAATCTGCCCGGGACATCATCAGTTGGGGCAACTGTCACGGAGCCGAGGATCCCGGGGCGTCCTGACTGGCTGGGAAAGAGAGGGGGGAGGCCGGCTGGCGGCCGGGTACAAGGCGCGTTTATGGGAAAACTTACAGTGGTGGCGCATAATATCACAGACAAAATTACCTATATTTGATTCCCGCAGGCGCACTGTTGTGAAACGGGCATCCAGGGGGGCGGCGGTCCAGCCGACGGGCTTCTCGAGGGACTGTTTCAGCTTCGCGGTGAGCTTGTTCGCCAGGTCGAGCGTGGGCTTGTGCTCAGGAACAGATGAGACAATGTCGCGGCGATAAATGACAAATTCCCAGGCCCTGCGAGAGCCATGCGGGGCCCTGCGGGCCTCGATATAGCTGAGCTGTTTGAAGTCGGTTCCGGACCTCAGGACGTGGCAGCCGTTGATGAGGCTGTGGGCATAGTAGTGGTCGTGGCCGCCCAGGATGAGGTCGATCTGGTCGCCGACGTTCTCGGCCAGCTTGTTGTCGTTGGGCTCACGCATATGGGTGAGGGCGACGATGAGGTCGGCGCCGTCGGCGCGCAGCTGGGGGATCAGGTCCCTGGCGGTGTCGGTGGCGGACTTGTAGATGAGGTTCGGGGGGAGGGAGTTGATGGTCTCGAGCCACTCGCGCTCGCCAAGGCCGATAATGCCGATCTTGAGCCCGTTGGAGGCGGTGATGATGTGAGTGCGGCTGGCATTGCCGATGGGGACGTCGGGCCCAAGGTCAGGGTCAAGGACGTTTGCGATGAGCCAGGGGAAGGTGCACTTGGCGGCCAGATTGCGGAACTGGGCGACGCCAAAGTCGAGGTCATGGTTGCCGAGGCTGGCACAGTCAGTGCCGAGGGCGTTGAGGACGGGGACCATATGGGAGCCTTTTGTAATGGAGCTCTCCTTTGGTGCACGTTAATCACGTGTTGCGTGTTTCCAGTCCGATAGAACGTGGGAAGACGAGAATGGTACTCACGAGGCTGGGGTTGAAGGCGTCGCCGGAGAAGAGGGTGAGGCAGGCGGGCTGGTCGCTGAAGCGGTCGCCGTGCTGGTACTCGTTGCAGACGGTCATGAACCTGGCGATGCCGCCCACGGGCTCGGCGGACGAGGCATCCAGGTGGTAGACATCGTTGTAGTGAAGGAGCCTCAGGTCGGGCGGGGTGGTAGACGGGCTGCCATATGTGACAACCTCGTCGGCCGTGGGCTTCGTCTCGAGGGGGGCCATCTCAGGTCCGGCCAGGACTACGGCACTGGGGAGAAGTGGGAGTGGGAGTGGGAGTGTATCTACTACCAACCCTGGAAGGTGTACAGATGGGCAGAGTTTGGAATATGGCGTGCGGGAGCAGCCGTTGTGAATGGGAGAGTAGGTAGAGGGTGGGAAAGCGAAGCACCAGAGCTGCCAGCGCAACAACCCGCGGGGGATGGGGATGGGGATGGGGATGGGGTTGAGAGCGGATGAGGCTGAGCATGTGGACGTGGACACGGCGGTGAAGCAAACTGGAGATGGGCATGGACGCGAGTGAGACGCAGTGAGTGAGTGAGTGAGTGAGTCGAGTGAGGGAGCAGTAGTTGAGAGATATGCGGACTACTATTATTATTCTCAAGTTGATTGATATAGACTATGTGGGACAGAATAACGGACGTGTCTTCCACCGCGCCCCCCCGCCACAACCCCTCCCCCACTGATATCCGACCTGCCTGCAGCCGCCAAGGAACGACTGACCGCCGCCACGAAGAACAAAGGAGATGAGACTGACCATACATACGCCTGGGCCCCGAGGGGGGAAGGTGTCGGCCACTTACTGCCTGGCCAAAGTCACTTAGGAAGTATGTCATATCATGTAAATGAAAAAAAGACACTGGCCTCTCCAACGGTCCGTCCCTGTCCGGTGTCGTCTGTACGGGTTTGAAGTTTAGTTACAGGGACGGAACGGGGCTGCGCCAATCGGCGGCGGCCCGTTTCCAAGGGTTGCGCTGCGGATATCAGGACATCATCCATCTCACCTGGTGCAGACCTACGTACCTAGGTAGCTACCTACCTGGAGGCAGATAGACCCAACCGCTTCCCTAGCATCCAGTCGGCAGCTTCAGCCCCGGCTCAGACCCCAACCAGACCACAGCCTCTGTCATGGCCAGCCAAACGGGAACTCTTGTGCGACACGCACGCCGTCCAGGTGGGTATTTCCAACCGTCAAGACGACCAGGCCTGCCGGGTTGACAACCTAACCCCCCCCCCCCCCCCCCGCCTCTGCTGATCTCCTCTTGCCAGATATCCCTGCCATCCTCGGCCTCATCAAGGAACTGGCAGATTATGAGAAAGAGCTCGCCTCGGTCGAGGCTACCGTGGCACAGCTCGGCTCTACCATCGCCTTCGCACCCTCGGAGCTCTCCCAGGGCGAGCCCACAACAGACGCCCGCGGCCTCCCCATCACCGAGCCCACCAGCCCCCTCAGACCCGCCAGGTGCCTCCTGCTCTATGGCCCCGACGACCACGAGACGCCCGTGGGCATGGCCCTGTACTTCTACAACTACTCCACATGGCGCGCCAAGCCGGGAATCTACCTTGAGGACTTGTATGTCACCCCGCGCCAGCGGAACAAGGGCTACGGGAAGCTCCTGCTGGTGACCCTGGCCAGGGAGGTTGTGGCCATGGACGGCGGCAGGCTGGATTGGAGTGTCCTGAAGTGGAACGAACCCAGCATCCGCTTCTATGAGGACGTCATTGGCGCAACCCGCCAGGAGGACTGGGTCGGCATGCGTGTTGACAGGGACGCGCTTGTCAAGCTCAGCAAGCTGCTGGACTGATGCGACGGCACTTGGGTGCGGGCTTTCTGGAGGACGGAGCAGGTCAACCGCACCCGCACACAACGCAGAAGAGTTCACACAAAGACAGGCAGGCAGGCAGCTAATCACGGCGCGCATTAAAACTTTGCTCGACTCAGGCCGATTTGTTCTTGTCCGCCCTGGTGGTTTCGGGCGCCGCGTCGAATAAGAAGGCGTGCGCGGCCGCGGCCACCGGAACATCCTTGGTGACCCTGCCCCAGGATATGTCCCACTTGCCGTCCACGCCAGGCCTTGCTTCCATGGTCGGGGTCAACTCCCATACTTTGGCGAATAGCCGTCTCAGCGTCCTGGGCGTGTACCTGTGCAGTCCGATGGCCGCGCCTTGCCCGTGCGGGCCGGCCGCCGGGAGACCAGTCCGGCCGCGATGCGCCCTGGAGGCGGCTCGGTCGGCAGACCGTACGGGCTCGGTAGCGTAGACGTGCCAAGGCCACTGTGCGCCTGCGGCGCTGTGGCCATCGCCGTCGCCGTGGCCGCCGTGGCCGCCGTGGCCGCCGCGCAGGGGGGTGGCAAGCGGGCGCGTGGGCGGCATCCGGCAGAGAGCGCTGCTGCCGGGGTGGCCCAGGGCCAGGGCGCGCAGGGTCTGCCAGTCGCCGATGGGCAGCGGGGGCAGGACGCGGTGGACGAGCCGCACGTACTCTTTGCGCAGCTTGCTCCTGGCCAATTTGGCAGGCAGCGGCCGCTCCCAGATGTTGGTGCGGGGCAGCCGGGCAGCCGGGTCGGTCTGGCTGGGCTTGATGTCGGGCCGGGGGCTGTTGGGGGGGCTCCGCTTGGCCTGCGAGGCGGCGAGGGCGCGCAGCTTGCGCGTGTCCCAGCCGTCCAGCCAGTCCGGGGCGCGCTGGGCGAGGGAGCCGTCCTTTGCGGTATAAGTCCTGGCGGCCGTGTCGCGAGCGATTGCGGCCTCGAGCTGGGCAGAGTCGGCGGGGGGCTCCTGTCGCACGAGGGACCTGGTGAGCAGGCGCCTCCTGCTGCCAGCCCTGCCGAAGACGAGGAGCAGGATGCGGTACAGGTTATGTGCAAGGCCGTTGTTGGCGGCGAAGAGAAAGCGCAGGTCATGGCGGGCCTGGCGGACGCGACGCCTTGTCTGTGGGCAAGTAGGCCGGTCGTTTGCGTGCCTGCGGAAGCGGGTGACGATGTGCTGTCTGATGTATGGCTGGCATATCGGGGGCAGGTACGAGGCTTGTCGGAGGAGGCCGCGGTAGATGTGCAGGGTGGGGGCGGCCGAGGTGAGGGCGGGGCAGCGGCGCATGGCAGGCAGGGTAGGGGATGGAGCGGGATGAAGACGAGAGATGCTTGATCCGGTGTTGTGGTTGCGGTGGTGGTTGTGGTTGCGTTTATAGATAGGCTGGCTGGCCAGCAAACCTTGGTGTACATACAATACTGCTACGGTACGCTACGGTGTTCTGCGTTGTACCGAGCTGCAAGCAAGGGCACGCCTGGGTACAAGGGTCAAGGGTCCCTGGATGCCTGCAGGAATGGCCGACGCGTGTGGTGGGTGCGCCTGATGGTCCGTGCTGGGAGGACTACACGAACTCCGCACGAAACAGACACGGCACATGCTCGCGCGCACACGCACACACACACACACACACACACATATGCACATGAGAGACACGTCGCCGGGGGTGTCGACCTCGACCTGCAAAGCTCATGCAAGCACTCAAGTGTACATGTCCCTTGTACTGTACAGTTTTATTCATTATTACATAGTCCATGTGTCTGGCCTATGCCTGCTTGACCTCGCGCTAGTGGAAAGAGATAGAGAGACTCGCCCTCGGCCCACAGACGACTACAGCCAGCCCACGGCATGAGACTTCCTCTGCCCGCCCTCACCTAGCCAGGCCGTCCCGTCTCTCCTCGTCGCTTCTCTTCTCTTCTCTTCTCTTCTCGTCTCGTCGCGTCGCGTGTCGTGTCGTCGCAAGTCAGGTTGGACAACCCGCCGTGGGACAACCCGCCGTGCCGTGCGCATGTCGTTGGCCTGTCTCCTTCGTCGGACCAGACCAAAAAGCACGGACGAGTCACCTTTTGCACCCGGCAGCTACCGACCCTGACACCCACCCGACGTCGCCCATCAGCCGCACTCGCGCATCTCAACCTCGTTCTGCCTTGCCGGCGGCCACCCGACAAGCATAGACCAAGGACAAGCGAGAACGATTCATATTCATCGTCGCCGCAGCATCAATGGGGGGTCTCTGACACTCGTTACCTTCGTCCCGATTCCAAGCACCAAGGTATGCGTCGCACCGCACCGGCCACCTTTGGACTATGCAATGCAGCCTGTCGCCGCTTTCTTACATCTTCTACTCTTCCTAGGCCGCCCCGCGTACCCACCGCAACTGCGTCTACGTCCCCGCCACATCGACAGTTTCCGGCGCCCGATCTCAACGTCCCAGCCGGCCCGCCACCCTTCCTTCCCATCACCTCTCCGCTTCGCAGCAACACGCCGGCCTTCGCCACCAGCACCGCCCATAAACAGCCCACAAACCCCCGGTCCTCCACCATGGACGACGATCATCTCCCCCAGATCTATTCAGTCCGTGAAGCCCCTCCCCTAGCAGTCCTCGCAGCCGCCCGCGCACTGCCTAGCCGGTGTCACTGACTTTACCTCCCCAGTCCACCTACTCCGGCGTCGAAGTATACGAGATGGAGGTCAACGCCGTCGCCGTCATGCGTCGCCGACATGACAGCTGCCTCAATGCCACTCAGATCCTCAAAGTTGCCGGCTTGGACAAGGGAAAACGCACAAAGATCCTCGAGAAGGAGATCCAGACCGGCGACCACGAGAAGGTCCAGGGCGGGTACGGGAAATATCAGGGCACCTGGATATCCTATGACCGAGGCGTCCAGGTCTGCCGCCAGTACGGCGTAGAGGACCTTCTTCGGCCACTTCTCACTTATGACATGGGCCAGGACGGCACCGCTGCGGGCCGTGGCGACCTCAATACCCCCACCAAGGAGCAGGCCATGGCCGCCCAGAGGAAGAGACTCTACAGTCAACCCATCAACAATAGGTCCAACAGCATGTCCGGCACATTCTTCAAGAATATATCCTCCACCGCCTCCAACGCTGTTGCAGCCATCAGCAAGGCCAGACTCGACTCGCCCGGGCCTAGAAGCCGCGGCGGCCTCTCGAGGGCCCCAAGTTTCAATAACCGCCAGCCCTCCGTCTCGATGCAAAGCGCTGACGACTTCCCGGGCAACTCGCAGCAGAGCTTCACCTCTGACCTCGGCCGGAACGGCGACTCGGCATACTCAGCGCAACGCAGCAACGGGCAGCCAATCAACATCGATGGCGCTGAGCCCCCTAGGAAGAGACCGAGGGTCGCGGTGACACCGGCAGATAGTTTCGGCCAGTCGCAATCGCAACCCCGATCCCAGTCCCGGTCCCAGTCCCAGTCCCAGTCCCAGTCCCAGTCCCAGTCCCAGAGCATGTACATGAGCGCCGACAACTTCCCGGGATCCCCTACTGAGCCCAACGAGTCCTTCATCTACTCCCAGCATGGTCTAAATCTGCAGCAGGCCGAGGACCATGACGGCGTATCTCCTCTTCCACCTTTACCCTACGACGAGTCTGTGGATGCCGAGGCCACTCGCAAGACACTGCTAACCCTCTTTGCCGAACCGGCTGAGCCTGAGGCGTTCGAGGAGCTGCGGTCCTTGACGCCCTTGGAACTGGACATGCCCATCGACAGCCAACAGCACACTGCGTTACACTGGGCCGCCACGCTGTCGCGCATGAACATCGTTCAGGCCCTGATCAGGCATGGAGCCAACCCCTTCAGGGTCAACTCTGAAGGCCAGACCGCGCTCATGCGCGCGGTCATCGTCACGAATTCTCACGACAATTTCTCGTTCCCAGACCTGCTGGACATGCTTGGCCACACCCTTGAGGTGGCAGACAACAAGGGTCGTACAGTGCTGCATCACGTCGTCGTCACAAGCGCCATCGAACGTCGCCACGCCACAAGCAAGTACTATCTTGACTGTCTGCTCGAGTGGGTTGTTCGGCAGGGCAGCGCTCCGAGCAGTCAGGATCATGCCGGAAACCCCAGCGGCCCTGTGTCATCGAGCAACGGCCACAAAATGGGTCTAGGTCGATTTATGATCGAGGTGGTCAACGCCCAGGACAAGGCCGGCGACACGGCGCTAAATCTGGCTGCTCGAATCTCGAATCGCAGCATCATCTCACAGCTCCTCGAGGTCCACGCCGACCCCTCAATACCAAACCGTGTGGGCTTGAGGCCCGTAGACTTCGGGATCGGTGAGCTCTCCGAGGCGGGGAGGGACGTCGAGGACGCGACAAAGAACGACGTGGCGGCGAGCACGCAAAGGAGCAAGGAGAGCAGCGACGATATCGTAGCGTGTGAGTAACCACTGCACCCTGGCCCTGTCAGCCAACCGCTAATCAGCTGGCAGCGATGAAAGACCTTCTGGGAGAGACGGCCGCGATAGCTCAAGAAGAACTGAGGGCGAAGCAGGACACCCTTGATGAACTCCAGACTGCCCTGAGGGCAAACTCCTCAAGGCTTGCCGAGACGCGGCGGAACCTCGACGTCGTCAAGGAGAAGGCAAAGCAGCAGCAACTCAACCGACAGCAGGTTACGAATCTGTCTCGCGAGCTGGAAAGCCTCCAGTACCGCATGGGCCACATGGATAACGAACAGGCTGCTTCGCAAAGCAGCTCCGCGGCAGCTTGGGAAGACGAACTCGAGAGGGCACTGAGCTCGGCAGACCAGCAGCCCTCGCTGCCGGATGCTAACATCCTCCGCGCCCGCCTGAGAGCAACGACTGATATCCTCAACTCAATGAAAGACAAGGTGTCCAACCTCAAAGGCACGAGTCGAGACATCGAGTACAAGTACAGGCGTCTGGTTGCCCTGGCGGCCAATTGTCCCGAGAGCCAAGTTGATGACTTGCTCGAGGGCCTGGTCCGGGCAGTCGAGAGTGAGAAAGGAGAGCTCGAAATCGGGCGGGTCCGAAAGTTCCTAGGTGGTGTAGACGGCCCATAGGTTTACTTCTCAGTGACCTAAGATCCTTTTCTGTCTGCAGGCTTGAGTCTGAGTAGACAACAGTCCCGCGCTTGGCGCGGGGCCTTCCAGGGTGACTTCCACCCAACCTGCCGAGAAGGTAGGGTTCCTGACGTGCGACCTGGCAGTGGCAATACCGGGTCGGGTGTAGCATTTGCCAGATGTTGAGTACTCGACTGGATTTAGCTTTCGGCCTTGGTAAATGGGGCGCGAGGGGTTTGCCCTTTTGCATGATACCATAACGTCTTTCTAGTTGTCGTCTTGTTTATTCTTTCCGTTGGGTAGGAATCGCCAATATCCACATGCTCGGGGGTTGAGAGAGCTGATCTGATGGCTGGACACGAATAGCGTTAAGGATCAAATGATCACTGCATCATGCTTGACACTCTTCAGGACCGTTCTGCGCATCCCAGAAGTGGGGCAATACTAATGGCCTAGAGACGAAGCGGTATACGCTGCAGTGGCCTTGATGTCCTTGATCCAGTACCTAAGTATACTTTGCCGTATGCCATGGCCTATCCACCCAAGAACCTGAATTTTCCCACAGCATGCATACCATAGATAATATAGATACTTAGTCACCCCATCAGCAATATCGCTGTAGCCACTCAGGCAGATCCTATTGCGCGAGGCCAAATTCGCTTGCCCGCCAACTCCTGGACCCACGGCCGGTTTACGTGTCTAGGACTACATGAATTCTCACTTATCAATACAAGCTGGCGCTAGGCTTACGGGTTCCCTTGGCACATGGGTTGGCTGAAGTGTGCATCACTACGTGCAACGTCCACTTCTTTCCTTTGGAATCTCCATCCCTACTCCAGGTCTAAGACCATGTCATCTCATCTGGTCTCGACGGTTCGGCCTCGTGGTTTTCAACAACCACAAGGCGGGATGTGCAGCCGCGGAGAAGCAAAATCAGGTGACACCAACTAATGGATTACCTGGGCCATAGGAGGGGCAATATGCTCTGCAGGAAGACCATTCATCTGGACTGACATACTGGGGTTTGTTTTTGACTTCTAGGTACGGAATGCTCAAGCCTTTGGTTCCGAGTAATGAGAGCAGCCATTTATCCGCCCACGATGCAATGTGCAAAGACCTCATCCGAACACGTACACACGCGACGCCATCCACCGAATTGCTGCGACCAAGCCCACCCGAAGACGTCCGGCCAAGTCCCATGTTTGAAGCAAAGGGGCCTGCCATCCCGGAGCCAACTTAGGCCCACTTATGCTCACTGCCGTCATCGTCATACACAGTGTCTTGCAAGTCTTCTAGTTCATTGACTCCGGTGTCGTCATCAGGCAGATCGGGTATCTGGTCGCGCTGGGTCTCACCTCCTTCGCATTCCCCCATGTCAAACGGATTCTTGCAGAATTGGACCACCTGGCGCAGCTGGCCGGTGATCTCCAAGCTCTTCCTGTGGATGGTGAAGTGGAGTCTCCAGATGTGCTTCCTGCCCTCAACCATATTGAATGCCTCGAACCATGTATTCACTCTCGAACCCCTTGCTGGGGTTTGGAAGCAGCAGAGCGAGTGGTCTTGTCTGCATCTGTGGTGGGTCGTGTTCGGATAGGTTGCCGGGAGCAAGCCATTAAGCTCCATGTCTGAGATGCTCTCTTCGCATGGCACTCTTTCCGCCTCGATCCCAGTCCAGCCGAGATATTCTCCGTCCAAGTTCGAGTCGGAGAAACCATCTTGACCAGCCCAAGCAGGAGAATCGGGGGCACCTCCATTGGCGGCGCCCACGGTTACGGGGACTGAGCCTCTAGCCATGGTCAAGAACAGGGCAAGGCGACCAAGGAGGCAATGGAAACTCATCATCTTCGCGTTATTGAGGCTCAATGTTTGTGAAACGGAGACCGTAACCTAGGGCAGGGGGTCGCTGAGTTGAGATAGGTGATCCAGCGAGCAGCAAAGAAATAGGATACTGAGGGTAGAAGGTGCTAGCCTTTGTTTTCTACTCAGGCGACAAGCCAAATAATGTGAGTCGACAGACTTTGGGATGCAGAGGGATAGTAGTGTTGTTCTTTTGTTTCGAAGCAGAGAGACAGTCCTTTTCGGGAGACGGCATGTTTATTATGTCTGCCAATTTTGGTAAATTTGAGGACCCATGCCAGGAAACTACGCCCAACAGCGGGTGTGCACTCTTGACACCTGGCAGCCAGCACCCATAGAGGGTCGCCCGTTACTTCCATGCCGTCGTTGGCCACTCTTGTCACGGCTCGAGCCATCAGAATATGGCATTCGGGCTGGTGGCTCATGGAAGGGAGGAGACGGTACATAAAGATAGGAAGCAGGAAGTCGACGGCAGGGGCGGGTGTGAGCATTCAAACCCAATAGCTACTACCTACCTACCGTAGCGGGATTAGGGGGGGGGGTAATATAGTATAGTAGGGCCTGATATGCTATATTAAGTTAATATGCTATATAATTTAAAATATAATATATTTAAATTAGTATAATATATTTACGTTAATATTATATTTTAAACTAATATAATATATTTAAGTTGATATAATATATTTAATTTAAAAAAGGGCTTTAATTAGCTGCAGTATAAGTAAATAAAGGCAAATTATATATAATAGTCGTTATATTATTTTTAGGCTTTTTTATAAAATTATATACTATTATAAATTAAAATATATTATTATATTATTTTAAATATAGCATTTAAAAGTATTAAATATAATTAATTATTATTAAATTTTATATAAGCTTAAAACCTTTTTATTAAGCTTATAGTTTTTTTTTTGTTTTTAACTTTAATGCTATATACTATTTTTAAACTATTAATAGTATATAAATAAAATATTAATAGAATATAAATAAAATATAAACAAATAGCTAACCTTAATTAGTTAATATAGCTTTAATAATTTATATAAAGCTTAAGCTAATATTATTATATAAAAGGACAAATAAATATAATAACTAATAAATATTTGCAATAAAATAAAGATTTAATATTAAGGCAAGGTTAGTTATAAATTATAATTAAAATGCTTAATTATATTAAAAAAACTTTATTATAAAAGAACTATAATAAAAGCTATTTATATATTAAAATATTAAATATATTAATAATAAAAATAAAAACTTAAAAAAGCTAACTTATATATTTTAAAATAATAATTAGCATTAAACAGTATTTAAATAAGTAAGTAGCTTATTAAAGGTTTATTATTAATTAAAATAAACTATAATTTATATTTATATTAATTTAACTAATTAAATAGGCAAAAGCTAAATAAAGTTATTAATAGCTTAAGTATTTAAAACATATATAGCTTTTAATTATTTTAAATAAAATTAATATTGTTAATATTTATTATATATAAACGAATTAATAAAACAGTAGTAATATTAATAATAGCAATCTTATTTAACTGCTTTATAATTTTAAAATTAAAAACCTTATTATAAGTGTTAGTATATTAAATAAGCTGCAGTATAATAAAAATGTAGTAATTATACAGGTTATTAAGTAGAAAAATATAATTAACTTAGCTGAAAAGGGCTTTTTTATAACGTATATATTTAATATAGTCGCTTATATTAAAAGTAAACCGTTTATTAAGTTTTTAAAAATATAAAGCTATTAGTAGTATTGTTACAGCTAAAATACTATTGCTAAGGTTAATAAAAATAAATAGTATTTAAAGCTATTATTTTAAAATAATTATTATTTAATAATATATAAATATATTAATTATTTAAAAGTATATTTAAATTTAAAATTAAGTATTATATTTTTATAAGCTTTTAAAGGCTTAAATTATTAAAATATATTAATTTAGCTTTTTTAATATTTAAATAGTGTCACGACCCTGACAGAAATAGGAACAGCGGTTGGTTCTGCAGAA
>LJJS01001000.1:9979-34019 GCA_001447215.1 Diaporthe aspalathi
AATAATAATAATAATAATAATAATAATAATAATAATAATAATAATACTATTATTTAATAGATTTATTTTAAATTAATAATTTTATAATAAGCATATTGAAACCGGGCCACCTAATATAAAATAGAGGGCGCGTTTTGCCTGAGCTTTAGTAGGAGCCTCAGAGGCGGAAAAGCAAAACTTAAAAGGAATAAAGGCCTGAGAGGCACGGGGCAAGAAAATTTTGTCTGAAGGGCTTACGATTAAAAGCAAATACGTATAATAAAAAGTGAAAGTCAACTAATTGTCTTAAGCAAAATTCTAATGCAGCGCCTAACAGCCGACTTTTATAATCTTTGCCGCACCAAGTCATAACCCCTACGCCCTGAAATAATATATTAAAGAATTAAGCTTTTTAAAATAATTGAAAATATAATTATTTACTAGACTTTAAGTGAAAAGGCTGCTAAGCCATGTCCAGACCATAAAAGGTCTATTGGCCGCCAATTTGACCATTATATGTTATCCGAAACTCAATGTTACAATGGGGCGCAGCCAGGCCGACCGTGCGGATATTGCGGTCCGCCGGTCGTCCGACCTCGCAGGGTCCAAGAAATTGCTTAGGGTGGAAGACGGGTGGCATAAAGGTCCGGTCCGGCCACAAGCGCGCCCTCCTTGTCGTGGATATAGCGCCGAAAGAGACGAAATCGTGTCAAGCTATTTCTTTCGTTCTTCCTTCGAATTCTGTGAGGCATCACTGGCAGGCTATGATCCACATGTCCGCACCTTAGTTACCATGTCGACTTCCTTCTCCCCTCTCGTTGCCGCCAACTCAGGTCGCTCTGCTATGCCTCCTGTAGGCCGCGAGCGTGACGCTTTTCTTGCAATGGACCAAGTTGGCTTTAATATCCGGCATCCACCCGCCCCCCATCACCTTTCCTCATTCTTGACCTCCGAGGAGCAGTTATTCCAGACAACTCACATGGGAGTCGTCGCAGTGGATCACAAAAAATGGGTCCTGGTTGTCGACGGCCTCGTCCAGCAACCTTTTGCCCTCACGTTGGACCAACTACGCAGCTTACCGACTTCTTCCATAACATCCTTCCATGAATGTTACGGCAGCCCTCTGGCACCTCCCACCAAGGCACTGTGGCGCATCGGGAATGTGACTTGGACTGGTGTCCGTCTTTCTCATGTTCTTGACATGGCCCAGCCGATGGAGACGGCGCGGTTTGTTTGGTCAGACGGGCTCGACCATGGCACGTTCGCCGGGGTCACCTCGGATCGATATCAGAAGGACCTAACTCTGACGAAGGCACTCGGCCCCGAGGTGCTGGTAGCATATGAGATGAACGGTCAACCCCTGGGAAAGGAGCGGGGCGGCCCAGTGCGGCTTGTAGTGCCTGGCTGGTTCGGCACAAACTCGACCAAATGGCTTTGCCGTTTGACCTTGCAGGACCGACGGGCTCCCGGCCCGTACACGACGGTTTTCTACAACGAGATAGACCCGGAGGACCCTCTCGACCAGAGCAGACGGCCGGTCTGGCAAGTCGAAGTGAACTCGATGATCGTCTCACCGGCGCCAGACACGGTGATCCACCAGTCCGAGGTTGCTGTTGAAGGCTGGGCGTGGTGTCACGAGCCCGTGACCAAGGTCCTTGTGAAGGCGGCCGCAGAGCAATCATGGACCGAGGCAACAGTAGCAGCGAGAGATGGCTTTAGTTGGCAAAAGTGGACGGCGACGCTGGTGCTACCGTGCGGGGAGCATGTGGTGATGGCTCGGGCGGTATCCAGGTCTGGTCAGGAACAGCCGCTTGAAAGACGGAGGAATCATGTCCATCGAGTAAAATTCACTGTCCAGAATGGAAACAACGTCTAGCGCTCTTAGACCGAGGCCATGCGACACAGACGCTCGTCTAGGCCACTCCTGTTGACGGGGAAAAAACGCGACACCAGCCTCGGCTCTCGGCACCGAACTGCTCCCGGGATGCACGAAGAATCTTATGGTCCACAAGCGATCTTTCCAAAGCCGGCGCAGCTTCAATTGCGGTTGTTTCTGGGCTGACCGATCGAGAGGATGTTCGAATACGCATTTAAGCAAAAGGCGCAGCGTTACTGAAAGGCTTTAAAGTTACCTGACATTCATCAACCCAGCTTGTCACCAGGTCAATGTGCTCGGACAGTTTCAGTCGGCTATCCGTTGTGTATGCAATAACTCACGTGGTAATACAAGAGTATTAGTCACAGATGCTTGTGCGAGAGAATTGGCTGAAATGTGGATCGAGAAGAAGGCGATGGCTGCGTGATGACGCTTGCTATGTTGAGAGACGACGGCTGTCACGCGAGGATCCTTGGCGGTAAAACTCCTTGAACTCCCCCGAACAGCCGTAGATGAGCGACCGATCAAGGATATCCTGCGTGTCGATAGAAACGATGAATGGAAATGCTCCTCCGGACGCTAAACTGAGAGAGCGTAGATCTCATCGCTCACTGGATGGATCTTGTACTTCTGGCAAAGCCGCACCCGCCGTGTTGGTGGTATCGCGAGGACAGCATCCCGAGGTCGACCAAGGCGATTGTGTGAATTGCTGACGAGTATTCCCCATTATCTTCTGACCTTTTTACTGAGCAGCAAGCAAGGCTCGTTCATAGTTGTTCATAGCCTCAAGCCCAACCGCTATCAGCGTCTGCAAATAATGCTGGCACAGCGTCGACGTGCACTCCCCCACCAAGCGTCGTACAGAGGTCTAGGAAGTAGGCCTCGACGGGGTCTACAATGGCCGGGCGAGCTGCTCCAGGGCGAGACAATGAGGCGGGCGACCCCCTTTCCGTGCACCCCTTGATGCGTATAAATCCGAACTTATGCATCAAGGACTCTTGGGCCCAATTGCGACACTCACGCAACCCTCCGGGCTTTCATCCGAATGCCACACGTTTTCCCACCTGGGTAAAACACCCTCGTGCCTTGGCTCGGCGCAGCTTCTCGACCACGGATGCCCCGGGCAGGGTGACATAGCTCCGGAAGCATTCGCCCATGTTGGCAGTAAGAAACAATCGAGAGCCGTATTTAGACTGAATGTTCGGGACAATGGCGGTTCCTTTGGTGTTAGCTCCTGGGGGATGGGCGTCCGGACAATTATCAGGGTAATGGATGGGGTCCACAGCGTATACAAAGCGTATCCAGATCATCCTCCAGCAGACCTGGGCCCTGTTAGTTAGTGCCTCGCCCTAGGCAGGGCACGGCGTTCCGGATTGGCAGTGGGTATCCCTCGGTTCAGGTCTTGTACCACGGCCATTTTGCCTCTGCGACCGTCTTCAAAAATAGAGACTCGGCCTTATCCTGAATCTTCCTCACCATATTTGCGTAGTTCTGCCTAAGTATGCACTGCATCTTGGACAAGCATCTCAATTTTGCTCGGGAGAAGCGGCCAAGGGCAGTGACGCTCTTCGCCTACTCCGTGGCGCCAAGGCTGTCGATCAAAATGGCAAGATCGAGATGTTTCACGGGATGGGCTGGCATACATGGTCCCCGTAATTCACGAGGCTCTCCCTTCAGACCGGAAATTCTGGTTGCGAGCGGCCGTTACAAAGATTCCAGGGTCCAGACCGTGCAATAATGTATGTAAGATAGCAGCATAGAATTGTCGTGATCGCATCTTCAATGTGCCCAGCGTTCCCTACTCTGCCTCACAAGTTTGCCCAAGGTCACCTCATCAGGATGCCTCGAAGAATCCTACACGCCTGAGCGCCTGCGTGTAGGTGGGGCAGCAGTAAGTCAAGTCTGCGTGGTTAAAAGTTCAACGGAGAACGCGAGATAGTGTGACCTAGGCACCTAATTCAAACCGGTGGAGCGTGCTGAACCCATCAGCGCAGCAACGCATAGGCCTGAGGGTAGGTTCGTGTCGACGGGAGGTGTTGCCCCAACGAGGATGGCCTGACTCACTGAACGCTCTTGGCCGCGGCGCTGCCCCTTGCTCCGGCCCAGCGTATTCCACGTATTCCGGGACAGCGTACCGGGCGCGCATCTGGGTTGTTGACCAGCCGGCTTGGGAAGACATCGTCAAATTCAATGGGTTTCGTTGAATGCGATTATATATAAAGGAAAATAAGCAGATATCGTCGAAGATCTGGATGTAGAAAAGCATTCATCTTTATTTTTCTTTCGCTACCAGCATTATCTATAGTTTATTTACAGCCGACACGATCTAACTATCACTTCCGCCACTGCTGTACCACCAAGTCTGCTTGACCCAGTAATAATGTCGCCAGAAGGCCACTTTGTCATTCGCAGGGACGCCGAGTTCGGCGCGTTCTGGCCGTTCCACCCATCCCTGGAAGTCAATCTCAGTATCGCCGTCCTTTTCGGCTTGGCGACAGTCGTACACATTATCCAGGCTTTTCTCTACAGGCAGGTGCGAGCAGCGACTGATGTGTTATTTGGCTTTGAGGATTTGTGCTGACCGGACTGCTCAAGGTGTTCTGTTGGGTTGTTATCGTGGGCTGCGTCTGGGAGACAGTGGCATTCATTCTTCGTTCGGTCAGCTCCTCGAACGGAAATGTGCCGGCATACTATATTGTTTCCTCGATTCTCTTTAACCTTGCGCCACTTTGTAAGTCCTTTTCCCGGTCCTAACTCCAGTGGTCGACCTTTTTGCTGGCCATGCATGTGCTCATGATCATGCCGACAGGGATGAATGCTTTTCTTTACATGGTGGCCGCAAGGCTCGTGTACCTTGCTCACCCAGAACAGAGAGTCTGGTCCGTATCTGGCAAAAGGCTGGCCAAGATCTTCGTTACCCTCGATATCATCTGCTTCCTAGCTCAAGGTGGCGGAACCTCTCTGATGTCGGGAGCGGGGGGCTCTGACGGGGGTAACATCAAGCTTGGCCAGGGGATCTATATCTTTGGATGTGCCGCGCAGCTGTGCTTCATGGCCGTCTTCGCCATGCTCCTCCTCACGTTCCATCGCGGTCTCAAGCGGTCGGAATACGGATGGGGTCTCACGCGTCCTGTCATTCATTTGGAGATGGTCATTTACATCGTGCTGGTCCTCATATCTGTGAGTCCTAGCCCTCCGTTCGTGACCATCATCGAGTGGCGCGCACAACTAACAAGTCCGTGCAGACTCGGGTAATCTTCCGGCTGATTGAATTCGGAGGAGGCGTGAGTCACGACAACCCTCTCACCTCGGATGAACTGTACGCCATTGGATTCGACGCAGTCCCCATGATTGTCGCCTTGTTCTTGTTGAACATGGTCCACCCGGGACGGGTCCTGCGCGGTCTAGAGAGCGGCCGTTATGGAAAAATACCTCGTGACCACGAGCTTCTCGTCGACCAAACATATTGTGTACAATCGCCGCCAGGCACCTTACAACCAGAATGGCATCCCCGCATGGAGTCCCGCTAAATAATCACCGCAGTAGCTGTCCTTCCTGTTGCGACTTGGCTCTCAATCTGAGGCATACATGAGTAGGGCGGGTTCCTTGGCTGTACTTCATCCACTTCTTTCGAATCGTCATCTCTTTCGTCAATGAAATTTTCGACCGGAAAATAAATATAGATACATGGACTTAATATAAAAACACGGACTTGAGCTGCACGGCCCTGTCGCCAGCCTCCCCGGCCTATGAATGACATGCCTCTCCCAGCTTGCCTTGCTCTTGGCTCTCGCCAGAACGGGGGTGAGCGATTCGCTCCAACGGCCAAGCGATCCATCCCTGCTGCGTTGGAAGGAGAGCTGCGCCAATCCCAGCGATTAAGTGCTCTGGCCATCCTTCGAATAACCACAGCCTAGCGATCTCCAGCTGCTGCATTAGTACGATATAGTGGGCGAAGAGGACCAGCGCCAGTGGCCGCTTCTCCCGAGCAAAGCAGAGGTAATCGTCCGACACACGGTGCAGCCAAGCGAAGATCACCGTTGATGCAGACGAGACAGTCGAGTTCCCACTGCCAAAGACGCTTGCGAAAGCGGCCCTGAGCAATCGAAAGGCGTCCCCATAGACAAGTCTCTCTTGGTCATCATCGCCTTGGCTTGTCCTCGTCTCCGTCTCTATCAATAATTCCAGCGAAGCGAGAGCGCTCTCGATAGAGGCATTCAGCACCATCCCTCCGGACTCTGCGTCGCTCAGCTTCACAGATGACTGAGAAAAGACGAGCTTCATGCTCTCGTTGCCGCTGGTCTCGGCAATCTCGCGGAGGTCGTACATGTCCTCCAGGGAGACTATGCCGCGAAACAGGATCAGCCAGTCCGGAAACCCTTGATTGCGGAACAGCAAGTAGTTGCCGGCCTCTGGGCCGCCCATGAAGGTGCGCAGGTAGGTGAGCGTCGCGAACAGGTAGAGCGGGGCGACGGTCGACTCTGAAACGCACTGCAACATCGGGGTGGCCAGCCGAAGCGCGGCCTCCCAGTGCCTGTTTGCCTTTGGCAAACACCAATCTGCCGCGACCATCATGCGGGACTTGTGGAACCCCGCGATGGCGAGGATGCCATGCAGCAGGTATGATTGTTGGAACGCCCACTGGGGGACCAGCCGGCTCCAGAACTCCACGGCGGCCGGGACGCCGGTGCCGAACGACGCTGCGGTGACAAAGCAAAAGTGATGAAGTAGTTCCATGTCACGCACGTCAAGCTGAGGGGGACCGACATCGGGGGTGCTTATGGCTTCAGGACTGTAACCCGCCTCGAGGCTGCAGATGAGTGAGCGCCGATGGCAGTGGGAACATGTCGGCTTCTTCTCATCACACTACAGAAACGGGCGATGTGAGTAGAGTACCATGCGGGAGCTGATCGCCTCAGCTTACCTTGATTCGCCTTCTCTTGCAGAAATCACACCCCGTCCGTGATTTGTGGTGGGATCTCCGGCTAGATATCCGACCAGGCCCAGGAGCCCCGACTGGGACAGACATCGGTGTCGAGCGTATTCGGCGTACAGCGTATCGAGCGTAGAATGGAACTTTTGCTGAGCGGCAGCTGTAAGGTGTGGGAGGGTCCGGGACATGTTTCCCTTAATGTAGCGAACGAGCAAATACCGACGGGCACGCTTCATCGAGGCGTTACCCATCCAATAGTTATCCACTTCCCCCGGGCCCATTGCAACCCTAAGCCAAAACGTCAATGGATCGCCGGCGGCTGCCGGATACGCCCTGAATACGCTCTGGCCCAGTCCCAATTTAGTTACTGCGCCGTTGTGAAACATAATCTTATGCTTCCCCGGGAGCCATGGTTCAGGGTACGTGTAGAACCCAGCGTGCAGGTACTTCCAACGCCCGCCAAATTGCCGACATGAGAATCTGCGCCGCAGACCATCATAAATGCTCAAGCTTGTACTCAGAACAGGTAACCTTTCCCCGTTCCTGAACGTAATACCTCGATATATTCCAGGTCAGCCCTAGGCCAACCAACGGCGTCTCGCTTAGCATACTCAAGCCATTTGACTTGAGGAAAAGGTGTGTTAAAATAAATGAAAAATAATTATTAATATAAAGCTTTATTTTTTGAATTGAAAAAAAAATATATATTATTTGTTTTATAATATTTCAGCTTTAAAGAAAGGGGTTTAAAAATAAATTTTTAATTAAAACTAATAATATTTATAATATAATTATATTAGACTATAGACGACGGCTGGATCCAAAAGTGCGACAACGCACAGATGCTATTTGAAATATCTGAGAAACAACACAAGAATTAAAATAAAGAGACAAAAAGACGGGTAACTGAGCGGCTTAGAAAGCTAAGCAGCCGCAAAGTATATATGCCACCGCCAATAGTGCCGGCTACGCTTTCTAAGGAGCGGGCTCAAAGCACGGAAACAACAGCTGGAAATTGGCAGGGGGGGCAGTCAGCTAATAACAGCAGGAGGCAACCCAGATTCAACAATAACAGGCACAGGGGGCTGCTTGTTAGTCCTGATATTGTGGAGATAGTGGTGATATCCTCCGACTCAGAGCGTAAGGGTAGGTCGGACTAGGCAAGCTCGACAAGTCGGCCAGCACGGCGCAGGCGCAGGCACAGGCGGTTATACCATTCTAATAACTACACAAGCAATTACTGGCGGTGCCCCTTAAGTACCTGCTTAAGATATCTTCCTGAATGTTGTTTTATAAAACATTCATTAGTAGCTTGGCACCTCAGGAACAAGCATGCCAAGAAACTTGTTTATCTATGCAGAAACGGGTGCCCCCGGGTATTCAAATATAAAGCCGCGTGGGAAAGGCATTACAGGTACTTTTACGCAGATAAACGTATCAAATAATACACGTAGCACGGAATTCCGGGTAATTTATACCACAATATAAGAATAGCATACGGCTAAAAGATTATAGGTTTGTCACATAAAATGTAACGCTATATCTGTACCTGTGGCCACCCCTATATGCTTATATCGTAACAAGGGTGCATCTAATCAAGGTTTATAAATCCCTTGAAAAAACTGAGTACATGTCCTGGAACTGGAGAATGGTTAATCATATCCCATATCAACATCATTAAGCTATCTCTGGGATTAGAATGGCCCAAATCTTTAATATACTCGATGTTCCATAACCGTCTGCTTATCCGCGGCCTCTAAGAGAAGTACATCTCTTTTAACTAAACTTTAATGTTCCTCGATGCCTCGATAATGACAGGGCGGAATCCCTCAAGCAGCCTCTTCCACGTGGCGCTGCTCTCTGGATCCGATGTATCCCCTTCCGTCGTCAAGGTGGCGCGGTTCCCGATAACGACCAGCCCCGACCTCGCCCGTGTCAGCGCGACGTTGAGGCGGCGCAGGTCTCTCAGAAACCCAATCTCGTGGTGTTCGTTGCATCGGACTGTGACGAGAATGATGATGTCGGCCTCGCGGCCCTGGAACCCGTCGATGCTTGAGACTTCAACCTGCTGAGATAGTCCGGAAAGCAGACGCTTCAAGAGCTCCACTTGCTTCGCGTACGGGGTCAGCACGCCGATGGACAGCTTTCCCGCCTCGGGGTGCGTCTTCTGCTCCTCGACACCATGTGGGCCTGCTGCCGCTACAGTACAGAGCAACCTGCAGACCTCAACACAGAGATTCGCCTGGCCCTGATTGCTCTTTGACTTTCCTTTGAAGTCCTCACGTGCCGCACACTCGATAAATACCGTTCGTGCTCTCTCGGTGTTCCTAAGATGGGATACTGAGTCGGACTTCGGCCATGGAAAGGCAGAGTCGAACAGTGGCCTCGACTCTGGAGTGATGCCGGTGCGGAGCTTGCCGTCATAAAACTCATCCGAGCTAAAGTCGCAGATGGCCTTGTGCATTCGATACTGTGTATCCAGCATAAGCCTAGACATGAAGCTAACGCTGTTCTCCGGCATCTGTGACTCTTCAGCCTGCCCAATGCCGGTAGCATCGGACGTGTATAGTCGCTCGAAGAGCGAAACATCAAAGTCCATTGTCAGCGCAATTTGCTGGACTGTTGGCCGAAGTTGGACATGATCTCCGACAAGAATAGCCCTCGAGCAGCCTTTGACCAAGGGCACCAGAGACGCGGGCTCTGTTTGCTGCGAAGCTTCGTCGATGATGACAATGTCGAATTCTTGGGCTCGGAGAAGGCCAAGACCTGCTCCGATACATGTTGTAAAGGCTATTTGGCAGCTCTTGATCTTCTTCTTTGCCTGTCGGACGGCAGCAGGGCTCGCATAGATTTCCTGGCCTGCGATAGCATCACAAGTGAATTCCCTGAGGTCGTGGGCCACTCTGCGAATCTGAGGAACATATAAGTAAGTATAGACGTGTTTCGTAAGACAGCTATACTCACATCTGTGGAGACACGCAGCGGAAATTTCTTCTCTCGATCCTTAATGCCGGTCTTCGTGATGTATCTGCGCATAACATTGTCCACCGCGTTGTGGGTTGGGGCTGTGACTAAGATTCTACTCCCCTCAAAGTGGACCTGCAGGGTTCTGATCATCTCCACGATCGTTTCAGTCTTGCCTGTCCCTGGTGGTCCCCAAAGACAGGTCAACGATGACTTCAAAGCCGTTTTAACGGCTGCGTTCTGGCTTTGGTTCAAGTGTGCCTTGGATAAATAGTCAGGTGGTGCAATATTCAATGCCGGGTCCGGTATCACAGGAGGCAGTCCGAGGATTTGCTGTGCAATCCCGCAGCAGGCTTCAAACTCAACGGCAAATCTGCGGATGGCGTCGAAAGTCGTCTTTGTGGTGACAAAAGGGCCGCAGTTCTGCATCTTCCACGAGCAATCTCGAACAAAAGGAGGGGGCGGATGATAGCATACAAGCTTGGCCAGCCCTTGTTGAGAGTATATGACGAGGGCGTCGATCGAGTATGGCCTGCCCGCCACCACGTTCGTCGGGAGACTTGCCGCAGTCAGACGAACGTGGGCTGATGTTTCCGGCGTGCCACCTGCAGCATCAATCCTGAACGGTATTTCGACCATCGCGTAGCCGTCTTCCTGTTCGTCAAGGAGTCTGATCTCAAGCAGATCGTCCCTTGTTTGGCACTGCTCCGAAGCCTCTCCGATATGGTCCAGTGCGTTTGCTATTAGATTGCGCACAAAATGCCGGACCAACGGCGGCTCTCCAGGAAGGATTCGTGTAGCTTCAGGCTCCAGACATCCGAGGAGGATGTCCAACGCCACCTCTGGAGATCTCACCGTCAGCGAGATAATCTGCACGAGATCTGCAAACTCAGAGAGACTCATAAGCTTAACAGTCGAAAGGAACGATCGTATTGGCGTCGCAACAAACTCCTCGGCTTGGTTCGCGGACAGAATGAACGCGCGGAGTATCTCGAATGCGGATCGTTCAAGCAAGGCGGCTATTGCCTCCTTGTACACTCTCCCCTGCACTAGTCTGCCAAAGGCAATCGATAAGTAGGGGGCATGTCTAAGAAATCCCATCATTTTCTGGAAAATGGTGCCTGAACCTTCTCGCTGGGGTACATCGTCGGCCAATTTTGCGAGAAGGTGATCATAGCACCGAAGGAGCAACGACTTTTGGTCACGCTCATGAAGCCATGAGAACAATGCTTCAAGCCTGTGGGTTTCTCCCAGTTCAACAAGGCCAGAAAGGTCATTATGCTCCACAATCTGAGCAATGTATTCGGGCTCTTGGGACCAGTCTCGGGTTCTCATTGCCGGGATGGCGTATTCCTTGGCATGTTGGTCGAACAATGGCAACTTCTCGGCCGTTTCGATATACTCCACCCAGAGGTCTAGGTTCTGCATCGACCTAACATCTCGATTGGAGATTATGTAAATTTCCTAGCGTCTCGTCAGCTTCAGCTCTGAAGAACGACAAAGTTTTCATGGAATAGCTATCTCACCGAAGCAGAAATGCCATTTCTGTTCACTCTGCCAACATGTCTCTGGAGGCCCTTGCTAAATTTGTCAAGCGCGATACTCGCCCTGTTGTCAACATTCAGCCCACTCTCTATTGTGGACTGTTTCTGCCGCCTTCTATCTCCTCGGTCTTCGGTGCTTCGATATAGGCTGTCATCAGAAGCTCCGCGATTTATGAAGATCCACGTATTCGCACGCCGCTTCTCGAACAGCTGGAGGCTATTCTCGTCGCAGTAGAGGCGGTAATTCTTCTTTGTTGGCAGCACAAGCCGACTCTGGGTTTCTGGCCCCTGGGAATGCGGAAACGCAAAAACTCGGACACGGTCGTCGACGACACATTCCTGCGACGGCTCCACCTTTTGTGGCACGTAAATGGCAAGTGTAAGACGATCATCCGCGCGGAAGACAATAAGTTTGCGGTGAAACAGATGTAAGGCCCTGGCCGCACGATCAAGGAACAACGCTTGTCTCTCCCATGAAGAGCTGTATAGGCGCTGCCATCTTATCCCAGGATGTTGCAGGTTGAATTGACGCAACTCGTCTTCTTGGAGCAGATCCGATGAGCAGAGAGCATTCAGCACCAGACTCGGTGTATAGCTCGATGGTGGTAGTTGGGCGACGATCCAAGCCTTCTCCTCAGCGGACATGGCATCAAAGTCAAATAGATGAAGGAAGTCATCGATGGGAGTATTGTATCTGTTGCACCACTTCAACGCCAGTCTCATGGCTTCGAATTCCGACATTGCAATATTGTCGCGAGCTAGAAGAAGCTCTAGTGCACTGAAATCATAACCATCCCAGATTTTCGATTCGGAGGAATGGTCATTTATTAATAACTTAGCGGCATCGTGCAGCTCATCAAGAATGAAAGGAGGGGTATCGCCAGGCTGGGGCCTGGGGATGATTTCCAGCTGGGGTGGGATTTTGATGCGGTTACCGTCGACGCATTGGGAGAATAGGCGATTCAACTGCTGACATTCCGCACTCATCGGGCCAGACACTCTCGCCCAGTCCAGGTATAGATTCTTGACCCGTCCCAGAGAGGCGTTTGTGTATCTTGCAAAATACACCAGTCGATCGTCGTCAGAAATCGGCTTGAACGTAACGGGTTCGCGAACGCCTGGATACTGCGCCGATTGCGATAGCGTGCTTGGTATGAGGTCTCTGTCCCAACAGACGAAGACTACGCACAGATGGCATGGTTAGATTCTGGCGATATGATGTGGCTTGAAGCAGGCTTACAGGTATCGCCATCCAAATCGCCACCTGACATCAGGTCTGCGGCCGGTCGTTTTCCGCGTGTGGAGAAAACGATACAGTCCACGAGGTGTGCCAGCTCGGGCTTCGCAACAACCCTGAACTTCTGTAGGTCTCCAGGGTGCAAGCATGGATTTCGCGTCACAAGCACTTCCGTGTTCTCCAGAGCACGCGGCACACCGTCCCCATCCATGGTGACTTTGACAGCGCATTCCCCCTCCTTCAAGACATCCCATGCGTCGCAGACTCCGAAGAGTAGCCTTGAATTTGGGATGAGAATCCGACACTTTTGCTCTTCTCTCTTGTTGAGCATTTTGGCATATTCGGCATTGACCTGGATTCGTATCTTGTTCCGGACTGAATCGAGTGAATCCATGATGAGTCTCTCAGCAATATCGGGCATGTTGATGGAGCACAGAAACCGGAAGGCGGCTTGTGGGGTCTGGGTTGCCTCCTTGAGAAAACAAAAATGCTCTTGTTGCTTCCTTAACAAGACTCTTCGATCTATGCCCAGTGCGGAAAGCAGCAGGATCACTTCGTCGTTCAGAAAGCCATAAGTATACGGCTAAAACCATCACAAAGATGTTAGCGATTACTCAGACTAGATACATCCGTTCAGGAGCACACAAAACGTTTCTTACTTTGGAGTATTCCACCACTGAGAATGAACAGTCATCACCGCCGGCGAACTTTTTCATAGATTTTCTCAATTTCAGCAGCACACGCCCATCGGTCATTCTGGGATCCAGCGTGACAACACCTTTGTAACCTCGGTATCTGATCTGAAGGACCGAAGGCGTATAGCGTTTATCCCTAAATACGACTCTCACCCTGGCGGCGAGCTCATGGGCAAGGCGCGGTGAGATCAGGCCGCAGCCGTCAGTGAAGATGTAGTCGGCGGTCTCGACATCTGGAATGTCTTCGCATCTATCCGGCTTCACGATATTGGCCATCTGGGCAACGGAGAAGAGAAGGCCAATGCGCTTGGCCTTCTTGGCAACAGTTTTCATTTTCGTAAATTCTCCCAGCGCCTCAACCTTTCTAGTAATCTCCTCCTTTCGAGCAGCAAAAAGGAAGCATGTTCGGGACTTCAACTGGCTGTTGCTATGGCCATAGAAGTTGTAGTGTATTCCTTGGATCCAGATGCCAGCTCGGAGGAGGCGGGTGGAGTATTCGCTGCATTCTTTAGGGCTCGCAGGCTGGAGAGACTTTTCACTGTTTTCGAAGGAGGCCTGCCGACTTGGTGGCCTAAACTGGGCCAAAGAGACCAAGAGGAACTTGCACAAAGGTTCTCCGCTGATGGCCCGATTGAGTCTAACGGGCTCCAGCTTGAGTAGTATTCTCTGCTTCGAGCCGTCTGTGATTAGCGATATTGCCTTGACGAGTTGCTGGCTTTCCAGCACTTGGGGATTCGGCAGATTTAGGACGGTGAATCGCCATTCCCGGTCGTCCATGCGTATAGAATCCTGCAAGACGAACGTGAAGGATCTCAAGGCCTGCCCGTTTGTTGGCATTGCGGCGATGGCTGAATCGATCTGCGTGAATGAAACCGGACAGGGCAATGGAAAGAACATTGATATGGGGTTGGAAGCCGGAAGTGTCCCTCTGTGTAGAAGGGGGATAGCACTCGCGGCCTTTGACACTATGGCGAGCAGTGCTAAGAACAAAACCCCAAATCGATGCGGAGACACCTTGGCATCGGTACGGAGGCCTTGGCATCGGTATGGGTGCTGGATATGTATAGAGCGGGGTATAGCCAGCCTCTTGATGAGGACCTCCATCAAATGCCCTGTATCACCACACGTGCGACAGGTGGTCCATCGGGTCCTATTCGTTCGGATCAGTACACAAATGCAGCTGCATCCGGCGGATATTCCGCTCATCCAATTAGTCAGTAGTTTAAAGGGTGGTTCAGTCGTGAAGTCGAGGAGTTCAGCTGGCCTCACATCAGTTACCAACGCATCCCCGGATTCAATCATCACGATGGCAGCCACCCCCATCCCGAATATCTATGTTATAGGAGCCCAGTGCACAGGCAAAACTACGCTAGTCAATGCTCTTCAACGCCACTTCAATGGTGATCCGGATTTCGAGCACAACGCGCCGCACATCATCTCAGAAGTCGCCCGGACAGAGCTCAAGAGGCACGCCTTCGCCACAGACGATATCCGATCTTCCCCCGACCAGAGTCTCGCTTTCCAGAAGTTAATACTGGCGGCCCAGGTGGTCTCCGAACGATCGGCTCTAGGGGAGAAAAGGTGTTTCGTGTCTGATAGGTCCGGCGTCGACCCTATCATTTACGCAACGAGATATGTCGGACTCGATGCCGCAAGATCATTACGCGAGTCCGCCGAATGGGCTGAGCTGAAGGACAGAATGGCGAATTCTGTTGTTGTTGTGTGCGAGGCTGGCAACTGGTTGGTAGATGATGGCATCAGGCTCATGCCAGAGCATAAGGAAGATTGGATCCACTTTCATAACATGTTTTGCACCTTTTTGGACGAAGTTGGGCTGCAATATCAACTGGTGCCGTGCTCTATGGAGGACCTGTCTAGCCGGGTAAGCTTCGTAGTGTCGAAATGGGCGGCCCAAGTCGGTGGACACAGTGAAACATGATCCGCTATTAGAGCCAGGATCTTTAAGCGTTTACAACTGTATAAAGGGACATATATCGTATACGAGGGCTTGAAATAGTTCTGGAAATAAACCATCAACTACTCACCACCTTCGATATATCCATCTCGAGTCCACCACGAATGAGCATTTCTGGTCCGTTGGACCTGAGAAAGAGCCACCTCCAAAGGCTCAAATCCTGTGCTCGTAAATTGTTGTTGTTCAAGTGGCAGACGCGTCGTGCTCCCCCTTGGCCGTATTGCGGCACAACCCCGAGTCGTCCGAGTGAACACCGTGAACTTGCCCACACCACCAAATACCCTTTTCGACCCCGCCGAGCCGCCTTGGTTCTTCGAACCACGGGCCTTATGGGAGGTCTTTCCGTCCATGAGAGTGTAGAAGTCGTTGGGAAGGCTCGTATACCCACCCCGGACGGACTGCACGGATGCGTCGTAGGCCGTACCCATGCGGACGCCGTCGTGCCGCTCGACGCAGCCGGCCGACAGCCCATCGCCGCCCCGAGCATGGACCTGCTGAACGATCTCGAGCTTGGTGAACGGTGGCTGTGCCAGCAGCATATTCCGCCAGCTTGCGTCTCTGCGGAGGAACACAAGTCTTGAGACGGTCTGGGCCCACGGTGCGTCTTTGACGCTTTGGCTCCGCCCGTTCTTCCTGCTTGAGAACCACATTGGCATGTGCTCGATGAGGAGCGGGTTTAATTCGCGTGTCGGTATGCCATCAGGCGAAATGTTATGCTCTGCTCCAGGCCGCCTCGGCCGCATAAAAAGAAGTTCCTGTAGGGTTGGCGAGCATCTGATCAGCTCTTGCCAGCGTTTGGAGACCCTTTGAGCCAGGAGGAGGTCCTTCATGGGCAAGTGAGCCAGGATGTTCTCGGCGATCTCGGTGATAGCCCATATCTCAGCAAGTGGACTGGGCGGCTCCCAGTCCAGTGGGAGCCTCGGTGCCATGGCCGTAGTGGTTTTTCGAGCTGCCTGCCTGGTTCGGGCCATCCTGGAGTCGTGGTGTTTCGGTGTCTGTGGCCAATGATGCACAGTTAGCCGGGTGCCCAAGAGTGAAACCACAACCCGGCGGTGTGCCAACACACATAAACATGAATCAGCCCATACTAAAATAATTGCTGAGGCGGAAGCCCGGAAGTGCAGTCCACAAGTCAGAGAACACAGGGTTGAGATCGTCTGGCTTGTATGTAAGGCAGGAAGAATTTGAAAACTGCAAAGAGAGAATGGCTGGTCAAATAGCCACTGGAATTTATAGGCTCGAAACACCAGTCTGTGGACTCATTCGCCACGTGGGCTGATGCCTGGCTTGTTATACGAGTCTACTAGTGCTCATTCTGGACACTGTTGGTTGATAAGAAAGGTGGAGATACAGCCTCACCGGCCCGTTGAGAAGATCTAGGGCTCCTTCGTCCAGACCCGTGACAGCTTAATGGTGATAATTAAGGATTCAAGAGGAGTGAGTTGGAAAGCAGATTATGATTCTATCTGCAATCAAACATTATTGTGGGGAGTCAAATCTTAATTTGTGTGAATTGATGGCTCGCTGAGATGGAACTTGAAACGCTTAACCGGCTAGCGCTGCGATGAGCACGTAGTTATTCTACGGAGTATGTTCGAACCTCGCCACAGACGAGCTCAGGCAGGCTGCAGAGGTTCAATGCAGATGTGCAAGCAACACACCGGAGATATCACTTCTATTGATCCGAACCTACTTAGTAAAATGACCTCACCAAAGGGGGGCAATTCAGGAATTCGGGCATCAAGTGGGTAGGCCAACACTGCAAACATGGTTGAATGGTGAACTTATACCATGCATGTTCAAACCTCGTCGTACCAAAGTTGAAGTTTTGATTATCATGATGTCTGCCTAGGTATGTAGGCGTCTCGTGGAGAATAGAGTTAGCATTCCGGCCGAGTTGGATAAACCGACCTTCTGGGTTGATTGACCGCAAGTTCCGCCACTCAGCCTTTCATCATGATAGCACTTCCAAATAACGTTTTCGACTTTAAATGTGGTAAATGTAAGTTCACTGCTATGGCGTTTGCTTCACTGGGGCCCTACCTATGATACATATAGTTCATGTGGGTCAAAGGTTTATTCGTCAACCTGAGTGGACTGTACAGCAGTATATTATTCGTGACAACCAATCAGAATCGATGACCCGATCTATTGCGCAGACCCAGACATCCAAGCCGAACCAAGTTGAGTAGGTATGCGTGTAGGCGTAGGTGTTAGGCGATGTACTACCAGGCTGTATTGCGACTAGGTCGAGGCAAAAGAGTTGATAGAGACTATGTAGCTTAGAATTTGGGATACTCACACGCACGGTTTGACTGGATGCCTAGTAACCTGCCCATTGGGCCATACTGCATAGTTGGAGACTGGCTGCACTGTGTCTGCTTCACATACATATCTACATACCATGACGAGATTCAATCATGGCAGGTGGGGTGGTTCGCACAGTCGAGTTGAAATTCCAGTTTGCATGCATTACAAACTGACACCGCAACCGGGTGCTCTCTATACATGTACAACGCTTAGGTCACCACGCACCGCCTTTCTCAGGCGGATATCCCCTCCCTCCAGCGCCACGCCCCACAAGATCGACAGGCGTGTTCTGCCTCGAATTATCCATGGCGCCGTTGCCCCTGTCAAACGTCCCCGAGAGCTGGTGGTACCCGTTAGAAGTCGCCACCTCCCCGACGCCGAGCGTCCCGGCACCAGCCGCGGCGTCCACGTCCGCCCCGGCCCGCCCTGTTGCCCACGAGGGCGCCTGGGGCACACTGCCCTGGAGCTCCGTCGCGCCCGGGGCCGCCGCGTCGCTCGCGGGCGGGCGGCGCGCGGAGAAGGAGTCGGTGGCTTTGAGCTCGTGCTCTGCGCCGGTCGGGGCGTGGTGGCCCGCTGGGTAGACCGGCCCCGGCACCGGGTGGACACCTGTGGTCTCGTGTTGCGCGGCGCGGCGGGGGCTGCCGTTGCGCCGGCGGAGACACAGCCAGAAGAAGGCCGAGACGGCGATGATCCCGGCGGCTGCGGCGCCGATGGCTATGCCCGCTACTGCGCCGGTCGACAGGCCCGAGTTTGACGACGCCGAGCCAGACGAGCCGGAGCCGGAGCTCGATGAGCCGCTGCCGGTGGTTGCTGATGCCCCCGCGGCTGTGAGGTCGGACGACCTGTAGAGCAGGGCGACGCGCTCGGCGGAGACTGTGAAGACGGCGTCGCCTGATACGGACACGGTGGAGGAGTCGACGTTGACCCAGGTCAGCTGGACGGCATTGTCGGGACCGAAGCTGAAGGCGGTCATCGAGGAAGGGCACTGCGACAGGCCGTTGACGACCATTGTTTGCTCGCCCGCGGTGACCGTTCCCTCACACCATGTCGAGTAGATGCCATATGTGGTGACAGTAAGTCCGCTGTGGTGAGATTAGCCTCATGCAGGGGACTTTTCTATAGATGGTTGGTCATGCTGGCGGGCACGCACGTCGGGCAGCAATGCGCTGTGGTCTCTTCATCGTCGCCAGAGGGTGTCCGGACCTCCTTCCACGCGGTTGACCACCCACTCGGGCAGCTCAAGCCCGGCGAGTACAGATACGTGTTGTCCAGGATGCCTGGAACGGGAGGGTAGCAGGACTGGCCATTGCTGTCACAGACGCCCTCGGGGTAGACAGAGACAAAACATGGAAGCGTTCCGGAGACGGCGTCGGTCTGGCAGTTTGACAGATAGCTCTGGGTGCAGTACGACGGCGGCTGAAAGGCAGTGGTCAGAGGATTCGGAGTGATGGTCAACGTCGTCGCAAGAGTTGAGGTCTGAGTTGCTGAGGCCCCTGTAGAGACGATGGTCTGGAGAGATGTCACCGTGATGGCCATACTCGCAATAGATAGAAATATGGTCTCCTCAGCCAGCGCGCGGAGAATCAGAACGAGAGGTCACGATATGAAGGTAAGGAAAGGCCAGGCAGCATATGCCTTGCGAAACGGATACGGCGGCATGTTGAGCATGACTCTCAGGAAAAGTAAAAAAGAAAAAAGGATGAGAAGACCAAGATCAGCTCCGTAAAAGTGCCCCCAATGTCACCATACTGCAGGCTGTTAAATGAGAGGCATCCCGAAGGATCAGATGCTAGCTTTGAGCCGGGGTTGGACGGAGCTAAGCCTCATGCTGCCATCCGGGGGCCAGGTTATCGTTTGAGGTCTGAATGTTTCGGGACTTTCGACCTTTCGCCTCATGCAAATTGATCGTCGAAGAGATGTTGCTTGCCGCATGGCTGAGTGGATCAAAGTCCAGCGTGCCCGAGCTGAGAACAGTTCAATCAGTGGACACCAGCTGTCCAGAGTTGGCCATTACACAAACGAAAAGTGAACGTGTTCGTGTTACTTGAAGCTATGGCTTCCCAGCAAGATGATGTTCTTGTTAACAACAGTTGGAGTGTTGAGGGGTGGACCTCGAGAGGTAGAAGAGGAGGGGCGAGCCGTGGCCTGCGGTTGAAGTTCCGGCCCCCGTGACTGCGCGTTAAGAGATGGTCCGAGCTTTTCGCGTCTGCCTTGGAACGTCGTCACGACTTTTTGGCCAGCCCTTTTCTTTGTGCCGCATGACCGAGGCAAATCCCTCTACCGCTTTTGGCGTGTAAGAATCTTGATTCAGAGTCATCGTCTCAACCAATGTGAACCCATCGCCGGGTAGCCATCTGGCCAGCCTTACAGTGCTTCATCCTGCGTCTCCCTCCTGTCCCTCGAACCCCGCCATTGCCACCGCGCACCACCCGATTCTCGACTCTGACCCTCGACTCGACCCAATCAAGTCCCCAGAGCCAGCCATGGCGCCCTCCAAGACGAGCAAGAACGCGCGCCCTGCGCCCAAACCCTCCACTTCGAGAACCCCAAAGCGACCGAGCACGACGAATAAGAGCATCCTCAACTTCTTCCAGAAAGTCGGCCGCCCCGAAGAGTCGCTGTTCGTGGGCGGCGATATTGCGGTTGCGGCGCCAAGACAGCCCCCACAACAGGAGGATGACATATACAGTGCCGAGGACCCTGTTCTTGAGGAGAGGTATAACGAATCCCAGGCACCAAGCAAGAGGAGGAGATTGAGTAGTACCCAAGACACACAGGACGAGAACGCTGTCCCAGCCACGCCCACGCCCACGACCACGCCCAAACCCGAGCCCCAACCCAGGCCAGCATCTGTGAAATCCTCTCCTCCGCCGAGAAAGCCGCGGAAAGGCCCCTTTCTGGACGACTCCGACCCCGACTCCGAGCCTGACGATGATGACAACCCCACAAGGGACAATCCCAATAGCAAGAAAACACCCCCGAACAAGGAGGACCAGGAAGTATGGCCAACGACACACAAGGACCCGGGGAGGACGAGTCTAACCCTTGCCCCTGAACCAGTCTCCAGACCAGCATCGCCGACCCTCCTCAAGACCGAAGCATCCACCGACGGAGACTTTGGCGACCTCGACGGCCTGAACGATGAATTCGACGACGACCTGTTCGAGGGCGAGGAGTTGCGCGAGATGCGGTTCATCAAAGAGCAGGCTCGGCTCGAGGCCGAAGAGGCCGGCATACAGACCTGCGACGACGGGCTCGAGACGCTGATGGAGGACGACGGGATGGCCGAGAGCTGCCCAATATGTAATGGAAGCCTTGCGGGTGTCAGTCCCGACGAGGCCACCGTGCACGTCAATTCGTGTCTGGACGGGAACCCTACGCCTTTGCCATCAGACAAGTCCACGAAACCGCCTCCACCCGAACCGAAACACGTCAAGCAAGAAGTATCAGCCGAGAAACGAACGGAGCTCGTCGCAGCGCCAGAGGTCGGCAAACGGTTCGCTCGCGCCGCAGTCGCGCGGCCGGGTCAGGCAAACCCGATAGAATTCGGTGGCGGTCCGAGCAAGAGTGGCGGTGGCTCCGCGACGGCATTCTCGAGGCTGATGTCCGGCCATGCTGAAGACTCCGCCTGGGCCACTGCAGCCGCGGCTGAGACCGCTGCCCGCGGCAAGCCTGCGTATCAGCGGACATGTCCCTTCTACAAGATCATGCCGGGTTTCCATATCTGCGTGGACGCCTTCCGGTACGGCGCGGTTGACGGTTGCAAGGCGTACTTCCTGAGCCATTTCCACAGCGACCACTATATCGGCCTGACGGCCAACTGGACACATGGCCCTATATACTGCAGCAAGGTCACGGGAAGCCTGGTAAAGTCCCAGCTGAAGACGGCGGAGAAGTACGTCGTGGAGCTGGAGTTCGAGAAGAAGGTGCCTATACCCGGGACTGACGGAGCATTCGTGACCATGATCCCTGCGAACCACTGCCCCGGAAGCTCCTTGTTCCTCTTTGAAAAGACCGTCTCGAACCCCAATCCCCATGCGCACTCGAAGGAGAAGCGCGTACAGCGCATCCTGCATTGCGGTGACTTCCGGGCATGTCCAGCGCATATCGCGCATCCACAACTGAAACCAGAGACCGTCGACGCCCTGGGCAAAGTCAAGCAACAGAAGATCGACGTATGTTACCTCGACACTACGTATCTCAACCCACGATATTCCTTCCCGCCACAGACCGACGTCATCCAGGCAACGGCCAACCTGTGTCTCGAACTAGACAAGAGCCTCCGGGCAGAAGACGACTCTGTCTGGAACAGCGTCCTCCGGCGGCGCGAGGGCCGCGGCGTGGGCAACAACGACACCGTCAGCCGGTTCTTCGTCGCGGCCGACAAGCCCACCCCGGGATCCAAGCAGGCCGGGCAGCAGCCGTCCACCACCACCACCACCACCACCACCACCACCGACGCCAGCCCCGGCAGCCCGAACGCCTTCACGGCCCTGGGCCAGAAGGCGCGCGACAACCGCAACCGCCTGCTGGTGGTGTGCGGGACGTACAGCATCGGCAAGGAGCGCATCTGCAAGGCGGTCGCGCAGGCGCTGGGGACGCGCATCTACGCGCCCGCGCACAAGATCCGCATCTGCCGCCAGCTGGGCGACCCGGAGCTGGCGGCGCTCATGACGGGCGACCCGGCCGAGGCGCAGGTCCACATGCAGATGCTCATGGAGCTGCGCGCCGAGACGCTCGCCGAGTACCTCGACGCCAACAGGCCGCACTTTGGCCGCGTCGTCGGGTTCCGCCCCAGCGGGTGGAACTACCGGCCCAGCCTGGCCAACAACAACGGCAGCGCCGCCGGCAGTGCCGGGGCCGCCGCCGTGGGTGGGATCGGCGGCGGAACCGGCGGCGGCGGTTCCTCCGCGGCCCAGGTGACGGCCAACATGGCGCCGAGCTCGGTCCCCACGGCGCACATCCTGCACGGGCCGGCGTGGCGGACGCGCTTCGGGCCGCGGGACCTGGTGCCGCAGCAGGGGAGCTCGCGCGAGGCCATGTGCTTCGGGGTCCCCTACAGCGAGCACTCGAGCTTCCGGGAGCTGATGCTGTTCGTCATGTCGCTGCGCATCGAGCGCGTCGTGCCCACCGTCAACGTCGGCAGCGAGCCGTCGCGGCGGCGGATGCGCGGGTGGACGGACCGGTGGCTGGCGGAGCGGAGGAGGGGCGGGGTCGTGAGGCTCATGCGGGAGGAGGGCGACGGCGGGGAGGACGAGCTCGGGAGCGACGGGGAGGCTAGGGAGGGGGCGAACGGGGCGAAGGGTGCTGGTGGGGGGGATGTTGCGTTGTGGGATGGGAAGGACGGGCGGGGAGGTGGTGCGTATTGGTAGCCGGGACGAGTTGGTCGTGTGTGTGTTGTACGGACTTTTGGTTCGTGACGCCATCCTTGGATCGACTTACTGAAAGCGATATATATGTCTGGAGGACTTTTTCCCTCCCCATGATTTGGTACTATACCGGCACAGCATCCCCTTACCCACCGCATGTGTATATTGTATATGGTAGCACATCAGACGAATGAAGTAGCGGCGAATTGAATGACCCCCATGGGAATCGCATTCAAAATGGCGCAGGATGCTCTTCCTTGTCCCCCTTTTCTATGCCGTCCCCCGGGTATTTTGTCCCCATCCACATCCAAGCAAAAAGTACCATTCCGAGGTCTCCTCATAACGCGGTCGGGCAACTCAGCCAGTCTTGCCAGATGGCCTTTTTTTCCCCGCTTCGCTCTCAGGGACCCCTTCGTAGTGATTATTCTTATCCTCCTTACGCATCCTAACCCCCCGTATCACCGGCCAGGAGATCAGGACGCGATCACATAGACATGCCCCTCCCCTCAACTCCCAGCCCACCATCGCAGCTCACTTCGCCTTGGCAGCCTGGTTCGCGGCCTCTGCAAGCAACGCACACGCACACGACCCGGTCAGCAAAAGAGCCGGCTGAGCCTTCACGGGCATGGAAGGGGGGTACTGACCTCTCCTCGCGGCGTCCTCGAGCAGCGTGACGTCGACGGCGCTGGCGGGCAGGTGGACGTAGCGCACGACGGAGCCGCGGATGAAGACGTTCTTGACGGCGCTGAGGTGCGGGTACCTGAGCTCCTCGTGGACCGAGATGTCGTCGAGCTTGATGTTGAGGTACTGGTCGACCGACTTGAGGGTGCCCGTCACCTTGATGTCGTTCTTGAGCTCGACGGTGACGGGCTGGTCGATCAGGGTCTTGAAGAAGCTGTTTGTCGTCAGCGGGTGCCGGGGTTTTGTTGTCAGCGAGGGGGGGGGCGGATAGNGGCGAAGGGGAAGGGGGGAGTGACGGTTTTGGGGCTTTGTGTGGGCTCGGGGGACTGTGTGATGTGGTGGGAAAAAGGAGCTTTGGGTGAGATTGGGGGAGGGTGAGGGGGCTGGCTGGTGATCGGGAGGTTGCGCCTGGGAGGCCAAGAAGGTCTGTGATGCCGCAGGTATGTTCCGCCGGGAGAGAGTCTCGCGTCCTCCCAT
>LJJS01001004.1:2303-69069 GCA_001447215.1 Diaporthe aspalathi
ATTAAGAAATCCCAAGCAATAATTGATAAAAAGGAAAAGGGGAAGCGGCTAGCTGCTTAAATAACTGGTAGCGCAAAGAAGGAGGTCCGCAGCGGACTAAACAAACAATACTGTAGCAACTATAAAAAAATTGGGCATTATATAATAACTTGTAAAAAAAAAGAAAAAGGGTCTAACGGATTTAATTTCAACTATATTATAGCAAATCCAGCGTAATTGGCACTAATTAGTACTAATATATAAGCGTTGGTAGTCCGCAGCGAACCGCAATTTTAAGGGCGAAGTTGGCACCAATTAGTGCAAAATGCATATTCCCAACCCAAAGTCAGCCTATTTGGACCAGCACTGCAGCCACACCAACCACTTAAAATTAATAAAATCAATTTAAAATAAGCAATTCAAACCAGTTGGCACCAATTGGTGCCAACTTTTATTAATTATTTGGCCCTGGGGGGTGGCTAGGGCTGGCTAAAGTTGGCAGAAAGTGCAAAAGTGGCCCACTTCCTGATATAGCCCACTTCCTGGTAAATCACGTTAGTTTTTTTCCTTTAATATATATATATATATAACGCTTTATAATAAAATTAATTGAATTAGCTGTTTAACTATTTTGTAGTTGCCGTTTAAGTGATTTGAAGCCTGCTGTGCCATCACAGCAGTATTACTCCGCGAGCTTGCCGCTGTATGCATTGAAAAGATCTCGTGTGGCCAAGTGTCGATGAAACTATGAGTTGCAATGCTTGAAATGAACCTTGGAACCCAAGAAAAGGTCGAATTGAAGATAAGAAGGATGCGGACAGGGACTCGCCTTTCATTGGTCATAATCCAAATGTGCATGGAAGGGGATTTGAAGAGGGGAAAGGAGCTGCAGCGCTCAAGTGAACGGTAGAAGTTCAGGCTGTCTAAATCAGGAGACTGAGAGCTTTTCTCCACCGATCATCACAGTATGTATTTGTATCAGACTGAGGTTTACGAATTTCACGAGAAATTGAGCATCACGAGGTCATGGGAACCCAGCCTTTCTCATGGCTACTGCGTTGAAACCAACCACTATCAATTTGTAACCCGGGCATCAAGAACTCATACCTTTGGGCTACCATTCCTTCTCAGATGCCCAGGAATTTCAAGGCATGATACAGTTCTGCTGATAATAGTCAACCAACATCAGCGGGGGTTTAAGTTGTTCTTAGGACAGCAATTGAACTTACAATAGGTGCGTCCAGCCATGACACTTCATTCCACGTCCCGCAGAGCTTACAGCTTTGAGTCTGCTAACAGTACCGGCACGTTGTGCTTATACCAGAGTTTCTCCAGGTCTGAGCCGGTGGGAGGGGGCACGATGCCATTGATCTTCCAGAACTTGCGGGGACCTTCGATGACAAAGTACTCCCAACCCATGCCCTTCTTAGTCATCCTGGGGGTCAGGACTTTATCCACTGCTCGAAGGAACGCCTGCTGGCGCTCCTCTGGCAAGTCTTGGACGTTTTGGGCCAGATGGTAGATGTTGATCATTGTAAACTTGGGGTGAGGCTCGCCTCCGTACCAAAGATCGTCCTCAGCGAGGGGGATGAACTGTACGTTGACGTAGAACGCAGGCAGGCCAACGCCGGCGTAAAGTTTGGTGATCGCCTGGGCCAAGTCCTTCTTCTCTTCAGCAGTGAAGGCACCGGCAGAGTGACCAAAAGTCCACAGAGGCATGATGGCGGTGGTCGTCGAGATTTCCGTGGACAGTCTCAACGCGGTTTGAGTAAACAAGAGTACCTAGGTATGATGAAGACAGTTTTTGAAAGCACTGAAGGAGTGGTGTGTTTAGAGATGACAAATATGACGACAGGTTGTCGGTCTATGTATAATCGTAGTCATCTGAGTTGTGCGGCAAGAATAGGAGATCCAAAATCTGGCGAGTTACAACACACCGACATGTAAGCATGACGTGAACGCAATTACCATTCCCACAAGCAGTCGCATTCGGCTCATTCCCAAGTCCTGAGTCCTCCGGCTCAGGCGGCATTGAAGCTCTAACCTTAGTCCGTTGAAAGCGGGGTATTCTTTGCGATGAGTTGTCAACATCACCGAGTCGTCGGTTGTATTAGTGATCAAGTAAGACCTGGGATTGCTGGAGGTTTGGCCCGACCCATGGCTTTAACTTGCGTCTGCAAGCCGAACCCTAGTGGGGGTTTTATTTGGGCTGGGGTGAAATGATTTGCGTTCACAATAGAATGACGACGTAGGAGTGGAATGGCAAGAGATCATATATTTGATCAGCCATAGATTGTACATGCCGTGCTGGTATGGGTCATGTACCCAAATGTATTAAGCGTCCCGAGTTCATAGGTGTCCAATGGACATCATTTCGAGTGCAGTCATATTTCGCGAGACACTTACTACCCTACACTTGATTGTTAATTATTCGTCCGTGGAGTTAACTGTCACGCATGGCGGCATATCTTCGTCCCGGAACAGAGTGTTGAATGATGGGTGCCTTGTATGTGGGTGACATGATTGAACCGCGCCGCATTCGCATATGGTACCGCTGGCGAGGATGCCCCGAAACGGCGAGGCTTTGATTTGTGCACTGCAATTTTTTGCCAACATGTGTGAGCATGAAAACTGAGGCAAGGCACCAAGGTACATGGCCATCTGGCCATCGAGCTCCGTGACATCTGGAGGCAAGGAATTATCAACGCAACAGCCACCAGGTGATTTGGTGAAGTGAAATGGCCACTGATATGTATCTCTCCTCTCACAATATGCACGAGAGGTATATCAAAATATCGGATATTCGCACCCCCAGAAAACGGAGGATACACCAAGGCACCTCCTACCACCCACACCCCCGCCCAAAGCACGCATTCCTGCAATGCTGGCAGCTTAATTCCACAGTCTACGCACTTGATCGAGTATGCAAATAAGATCCAAGGTGCGGGTGGGCGTCAGGCATGCAAATTGGGTGTGTGGATGTGTGGATTAGACCTTGGTGTGTAGTTGGGCTTGGATGATGTCTCCCTCCGGTAGTCTACTTACTAAGTACCTACCTAGGTACTTAGGTACCTAGGAGGTAGTAGGTATGAGGTAGACTATGTCCTTTCTACTGTGCTGGGGCTAGAGCGATGGTGCGAGTAATGTGAGCTGGGGAGGCTTGACTTGACAAGGGACCCCAGCCTGAGCCGCCGTCACTTAAACTCCACCAACGTCACCTCCAGAGCCTCTCAGAACCTGCAACCACCGGACGTCCGAATTCATAGCAGCCAGCCAGCCGCGGAATCGCATCAGCCGTTGCACGTCGGACTATGCCACAAAGCTCTAACCAGGCCGTGGACGGTTTATCAAAAGGCTTCTCCAGTCTGTCGACAAACGCGAAAAACCTCACGCCGTCTGCCCCATTCTCATCGACCTTTCAGTCGACCTTCCAGTCCCCAGGTTTCACCTCGACATTCTCCAGCGACTTTTCCATCAACCTTGGGCCGCCCAAGTTCTCATCAATCAACCTACCAGCCACCGGTGTCAACGTACCGCATGTCAGCTCAAATCCGCGGCCGACCCCGGTGAACATGGACGGCGGAAGTGGCACCCCACCGGCAGAGCCCACGCAGAGCCAAAAAGTCGACGACGAGCACCTGCGCGAACGGCGCACCAAGTTCCGATTCAAGTCAAAGAGGTCAGCCAGGTCCGCCTCCCCAGGCGAAGAGGGCCGACACCGTCGCAGCCACCGCTCCTCTCGGCGCGACCACGACGGCCACGGGGCCGGCGACGACGCAGAGCCGAGCAGCCGAGCAGGGAGCCGCCACCGCTCGGAGCGGGGCCACCGGCGGCCGCGGCACAGACGACCACGGCGCGAGGAGGAAGAGGAGGACGTTTCGCGGGCGGCGCCAGGGTTCGCGGGCGATGGCGGCGGCCCCGCGCTGGACCCGGAGGCCGCGTTCCGCGAGTCCCTGTTCGACGCCATGGCGGACGACGAGGGCGCCGCGTACTGGGAGGGGATCTACGGGCAGCCGATCCACATATACCCGCAGGAGGCGCCGAACCGGGAGACGGGGGAGCTGGAGCGCATGACGGACGAGGAGTACGCGGCGCACGTGCGGCAGAAGATGTGGGAGAAGACGCACGCCGGGCTCATGGAGGAGAAGGCCCGGCGGGCTAAGGCGCGGGAGGAGCGGGCTAGGCGCAACAGGGACGCTGAGGCGAGGGCGGAGGAGGAGAGGAGGATCCAGCGGGAGGTCGAGAGGAGCCTGAAGCGCGGGGAGGAGAGGAGGAAGAGGAGGGAGTGGGCGGAGCGGTTCCGCGAGTACGGCGCCGGGTGGGAGAGCTGGGATGGCAGCGCGGACAAGATCCCTTGGCCGACGAAGAGCGGTCGGCGCAAGGACGTGGATGAGGAGGAGGTCCGAGCATTCTTCGTGAGGGGCTTGGACCTAGAAACCCTGGGCGAAAGGGAATTCGCGGCGAGGCTGAAAGAGCAACGGGTAAGATGGCATCCCGACAAGGCTCAGCAGAAGCTCGGAGGACGGGAGAAGGCGGACGAGCGCATCATGAAGGATGTCACCATGGTCTTCCAAGTCATCGATACCCTCTATGATGACATACGGCGTAAGAAATAGCAGCGGTCTCGTTACTGCAAAATATGATACCCCCTTGAATACATGCCTGTCGAGCACGGTGTGGACGCATTTCCGGAGCTGTGATGACAGGAGGAAGAAGAGTTGCACGTCTCGTTTGTAACATTCGAAATCTTTATCTTGCTTCGCCATGTTCTACAAGAACCTCTACGACACAAGCTGACCCTCATCTGGCGATGTACAGTTAGCTCGGCCCAGTCCCTATCAAACGCCAGTGTTTAATGCTGAACCTCCCCGTCAACAGGGCACGATCGATTACAAGCTTATTAGTATCCCGAAGGCTCCGACGTCTCGCATCACGGAGCCCACTATGCCGACGCGGGCGGGGCGCCGAGAGAGAAGCCAATGTTCTCGCGGTCATCGTCGATGACGCGGCCGTACCTGGAAGCTGTTAGCGTGATACCAACCAAGATGCCAATATGGATCTGACATACTCCAAGAGTAGTCTGAAGAACCAGACTTCCATGTCCTCTTTCCTCAGCACCTTGTTCGCCCAGTCTCGTCCTTGCAGCGCGATTCTCTCTGCCTCCTTCTTGCCCAGGTCTCCATCGCCGAAGAAACGCACGGACTCGAGCCACTCGTCGCCTTGTAAGCTCAGAGGGATGTAGTGTGCCCACCCTCTGAGCCACTCGTAGTGCCACTCTCGGAAGATCGAGAACTTGTAGATGAGGCTTCTGCTCCTCAGAAAGGCATAGAACCGCCCGGAGAAGGCGTTCCCGTCAATGTCCAGGAGGTACTTGTACTGCCAGGCATCTTGCTGCTCCACTCGGCTTGTGACCTGGAAGAACTCCTTCTGTGCGTCACAATCACCAGGGTCGCACTGCCCTACGTGGGAGAACTGCACGCTGATGATATCCTTGTAGTCCCCCCTCGGCACTTCCTTGACCTCCCATTTGGGGTGGGTCTCGTCCCCGCGGTTGGTGAGGATCTTGGCCTGGTCCGCCGCATTGATTTTCTGCACGAACCGCTGCCGGTGTTGTCGCCTCCACCCGCCGTTACGAGAGAAACCCCCGGTGGTTGAACCGCGCCAGTACAACTGGTCCTTTTTGGTGTCCCAAGGCTGATCCTTCTTTTCGTCGTAGCTCACCTTCTCGTACCAGTACCAGGGGGATGGGTATATGATATCATTGTATGAGGAGATCTTCGACTGCGAAAAGATAGGGAACAAGTCATGTACGATGTTGTAGGCGTTCGGCCGGTCGAAAAACCCATAGGTCTCACTTAGCGAGGGAGAGTTACATATGTCCGCCATGGCCGTCTCGTTATACACGAACCCAAGCTCGCCTAACCCGTACTTCTCGACGTCGTCGATCCGCTCCGACTCCTCGAGCGCTCGGGCAGGGCTTTCGGGCGGGCACGACATACGCGAGTGGGTCCAAGTCGGCTGGTGGGCGAACACGTTAAAGCGCGTGAGCTTCGTCTCGGTGAAGTGAGACCCCTCGTTGATGCCTTTGGGCTTCTTGGTGAACTCATTCCGGGGGTGTGCGACGGCGTTGGCCGCTTTCATGTTCTTGTTCTTGGCCACGTCCACAAGGCGCACCATGTCGTCATGTGGTACGACAACGCGTGGCTCGTCGTGAATGTTGAAGCACAAGTCCATGTTGGGAAGGTATTCTATAAAGGGTCGCATCATTCCCTCAGTCGCATCGCGCTGCCAGTCTCCCCCGCCCTCCAGGTTGGAGATCTTTCCGTTGCGGATCTGCACGCCCAGCAGCGAGTTTGCGAACCCGAGTGCCTCTGCGGCGCGGCTGCGTATTGTAGACGGTCTGAGTCCCCAGAAAGGGGTGATCAGGTCATGGATCGTGTCGAACTCGTCGATGAGCTGTACCCCTCTGCTCGTGGCGAACTCGTACCACTTATCGAAGTTGGGGGGAGGCGGGATGCCGTACCGCCTGCGGTATTCTGCCACGGCCTCCTGCAAGGACTTTGACTGTCGCAGCTTGGTTTCCTCGAGCTTCGTCTCGGCGTCCTTGATCAGGTGCCACATGGGGTGTGAGCCGCCCGGGGCTGGCTTGTGCTTGACGCGGGTCGGCGCATCGCCGCCTGCGACTGTGTCGCTGGAGCTGTCACCATCGTGTGCGTGTCCCGGGGGTCTGTCTGCAGAGTTTGGTTGAGAGGCCGGGGGCCCTGGTGTCAGCTTGGGTTGTTGAGGTGCACCAAGCCGCAGCACGGTGTAGGTCAGGAAGCACGCGAGCACAATCGCCCCGAGAGTGAGGATCTGTCGCGGTCGCATCTCGCAGACTGTCTCAGTTCAATCTGCAGAGCCCAGCAGGCCGACCCCCAGTTCCTCAGTCGGTCCGGAGCGAAAGGACAGCCTCCGTGTGACATGCGCGGGCAGACGGTGGCATCGGGAGCTCTGTGCCTTGGAATTACGCGTCCGGGGCCAATTGTGGAGGTGAGGGAGATGGGTCGAGGACAATTTGCGCCTTCACATATCGAGTTGGATTTCCCTGCTTCCTGAGCGCAGGGTTTGGCGCCAAGCTCGCAGGACTACGCAATTAGGGGCTCTCCTGCTAATGAGTACATCCCCACCCACAGTAACCCGGCACCATCCCCCGCGATCGGGAAGAGGCACAGAAGTACCAATTAAACATGGTCGTCTCTGAAGCCCCGACCGTTTCCAGGTTGGCCGACCGAACTATTGCAGATCCATACAGCCTAATGGCAGCGTTGAAATCCCACTGACTTCCAAGAGACGCTCGTTCAGAGCAAGACAAGCTGTAGTCGCGATCAAGGGCCTTTTTATCGCTCGATCACTCCAGTATTGGCTGGTACCAGTTGGCGGTCATCCTTATCAGAGCCCCAGCGCAGAGCCAAATATGCGCTTGGGAAGCGCGCTCCGTCGGCCCCCATATCAACTTCTTCCAAACCAATCTGATGTTTCACGACATAGCTTATTTTGAAAGGGTCGGTAGGACCAAGGTGCTACAGAATCGCGCGCCAGACACAGGCACAGGCACAAGTGAACGGAAGGCTGGACACAAACTACGCACTACGCGATGCCCCAAATCGGCGAAGACTGGCTTGGATTGATGTCTGGATCCCGAGGGCTTGTGCTGGAAATCGAAGTCCTATTTCGACCACTCCAAAGATGGTGCTAGGTGCTCACGGCACATGATCCCTTAACCCAAGTGATGTTTTCCCAGACGCCGTCCTTGAACGCCATTGCTCGCCGTGTCTCCCCAAACTTTTGTTGTCCGTCGTCTAGTAGAAGAAACCGATGATCTTGCCGGAGACGTGCTTCCTACGGGCCTCCTCGTGGTCCATGATGCCCGCAGAGGTGGTCAGGATGACGTAGCCGAACTGACGAGAGGGCAGCAGCCTAACAGTCCACTTCTCGAGGTCGGCCAGCTTCACGTTGTAGCGGGGAGAGATGACACCGGTCTTGTTGAGACTGTTCAAAACAGTTAGTGGATGTGCTGGGTCCTAAGTGAAGATGCCTTTTTGAACGTACCGGCCGTTGAGCTGGACAACAATCTTGCCGGAGCGGTGGTCGTCGACCTCCTCGAACTCGCCAATGTAGCCTGCAGACAAAAGCATGTCAGTGAATGTTGCGAAAGATTAAACGAAGACCACATGGGGATTTCAGAGAACGTGTAAGATCTTCGCAAGTTTATCTATCGGCAACTTAAAAGACTGGAGTCGTTGGAATGTTGAGACCGTCGTCTAGTTATCATGCCGAATGGGAATGGGAATGGGAAGGTTGACTTGCGAAGTCACACGCGATCTGATCCTGGTTGGTGGTCGAGGAAGGAATAACAGCGACATACCGTGCTTCTGCATGACCTGCAGGAACTTGACGATGACCTTGGAGGAAGGTCGGATCAGGACCTGGCGCTTGCCGGCCTTCTCGGCGTTGTTGATGCTCTTGAGAGCATCGTTGAGAACTGAGGTGCGGACCATCTTGGCGGTGTTGTGGTGGTTGTGAAGGAGATTCTCAATTCGGACAAGAAATGAGGTATCTGCCAACGATGAATGTCATGTTAGCCTTCGGAGGCTCTAAGAGCGTGGAGAGTGCCCTCCTCATGGGTCCCAAAGGGAACCCAAGAGGAGGGTTCTGCCCGCCCAGCGTCGTTAGGGAGATGCGTATCGAGGGGATCGCCCGTCATCACCGCTCCTGATGATTCGTCTCGGTCTGCGACTCGGTAGTCCATCCTCGATTGCTCTCCCCGGCCTTCGCGAAGGGGCACAGTTTCCTAAGGACACTCAAGTCATGGTGAGATGATCACAGTCAATTCACATACCTCGTGATGGTCTGTCGCGTGGTGGTTGGGGAGGCGGACAAGAGTTGGTGAGGTTGGGTTGACGGGTTCTGGGTCGAACTTTTTCTCGCTCCTGGGCGATTTCTTTCAAAGGCGGAGCTCCGGTAGGCCTGGCTGGCTCCGAGGTCCGTTTTGTGGGCTGTCCAGCGCTGCCCTACTGTTGCACGGGCCACCTGGAGGCCCGAGCACGCTGGTTTCCTCACCTCTGGGTTTTCGCACGCTTTTGCTGGCTGCAACTCATTCAATTTACAAACTCCAAAAATATCCCCCCACGTTCGCCAATTTTTACCCTCCAAACCACCAAATCTCTTCGAGGATCGCTCTGACAGCAACTTGAATAACAAACAAGCAAAATGGTAAGGATTGTCCCAACTGTCTTGGCCGATTGTCTCAGCTGGAGCCCGCAGTTTCGATCCCCAGAGGGCTCGCCCTGGCGCAAACTCATCGGTCGAACTGCGGTTGCAGTGCATCTGACGACTAGGTTGCTTTCGCCCACGTGCGGCCAGGCGATGTCGAGCGAGCAAATGGAGCTGACATGGTGATTTCCCAACAATAGTCGGACGTAGAAGAGAACAACGCCCCCGAAGTCGCCGAGGAGGTCGAAGTCTCCGCCGATGCCGCCTCCAAGGGTCAGATGTCCGTCCTGGACGCCCTCAAGGGTGTGCTGAAGCTCGCCCTCATGCACGACGGCCTTGCCCGTGGTCTGCGTGAGGCAAGCAAGGCTCTCGACCGCCGCCAGGCCCACATGTGCGTCCTGAACGAGGCTTGCGAGGAGGATGCCTACAAGAAGCTTGTCATCGCTCTCTGCTCCGAGCACAAGATCCCCCTGATCAAGGTTCCCGACGGAAAGCAGCTCGGCGAGTGGGCCGGTCTCTGTGAGTAGCCCCCGAAACACGGCTCGGCATATGCGAGGATCTGGCCGGGTCTGAAAGTTGGAAGACATGGAAGCTAATGCATGGGCAACAGGCGTTCTCGACCGTGAGGGCAACGCCCGCAAGGTCGTCAACTGCTCTTGCGTCGTCGTCAAGGACTGGGGTGAGGAGTCCCAGGAGCGCTCCATCCTCCTCAACTACTTCCAGACCGAGCAATAAACGACATGTCATATCGATTGGGGCGGGGCGTTCACAATTCCGGGGGGTATAGATGAGGCATCGGGGCTATCTTATGGTCGCGTCCACAACGACTTTTTCGGATGTACGACGAGCTTCCACGGTTGGCATGGTTCGGATATGGGATACTTGAGGCACGGGCACCTCACTTACGGATCCAAAAAGGAAATTAAGCACAGGGCCTGAACGGTTCTTCGTCAAAAGCGCCCGCGATCTTCCGTGATCTTTCGCTCTGATTCTGACTGCGTGATACTTGTTGAACTACCCTCCACGATACGGCGGCATATTCTTGAAGTTCGCCGTCCTACTCCTCCACTGCTCTTCTGCTACCAATCCTACCTGATGAACCATGTCTCTAGGCGAAATGAGGTCGCCGGAGTATGATGGTTGGAAGGTACTTGCTACCTAGGTAGCTTCTTTTTCTTTCAGCACCGTCCATCAGAGACTTGGCTGTCAAGCACAAGTGCCATTGCGGATCTGGCTCGACTCCGGTCCTGGCAAGGAATTTAGGGAAGCTTGGACATTGTACCCGTCGTTTGAGGTTGCCCACATTCTCTCAGACTTGAGATTTTGTGCTACAGCCTACCTATCGCATGACCATTCCCCCTTAAAAATGATAAGGAATTATGCATTTGTGAACCAGAAGCAGCGGCGACTGCAGAACATTCAGAGAACGGAGGTCGTTGTGTCCGCTGGACCAGCCTGCGGTGTAGGACAACTAACTCCAGCCCATGCATCTAAGTTCAAGTTATATGTAGAACGCAAGGATTAGTCAGGCTGGAATTGGGCTGGCTTCTGGGACGGAAAAATACATTTTGCCACAGACTGTCTGCAGATGAAATTACCAAAGCGATGCTACGTAATAGTAGGATGATATGTGCATCCTGTTCAAGAGGGAAGATTTTGGAAAGAGGACAGCTTGAAGATCTTCTGTTCCAGAATATCAACTGTGGTACAAAGCCTCATCGTACACTCCTGAATTAGTAGTTACTGCATAAATCAATGCCTCCAGTTGGCAGGCCTTACTCCCTATCACATGCTCCGCCCACATCCAGCGAAATCTTATGTTCAACGTGGACGCATCTACTCCGAGTGTAGGTGGCACCGATGTGCTTGTGTTGAAATCTGTCTACCCCAGCAATAGAAACCCTACAGGATGAATGGGCAGCATATACTGCGCGAATGTTGCCCTTGCAGCTGAAGTCCAGCGCAATCCCACGGTAGCCTCGGCCAAGCATGGTCAGCCGTCCATCAATACATGAAGTAGATCGGAAGACGTCTGGAAGTCAATGGTAAAAGATTTGGGAAGAGGGACAGAGTGGTAGTTAGAAATAAATCGATGTGACACGTCGGCGTAAATCCACATATGCGATGCGATATACTAGCCGAACAAAGTAGTTAAGATCTCCAGCTTGAGGTGCTGTGCCTCGGGGCTGCATAGCAGCTCAGTAAACGGATTGATATATTCACCTCCTATCTGTTACAACAATGAGGTGATAGCCCTGGTCTGTCTTTGCTTCCCCAATATTGGGACTCTTCAGCGAGCTCGGCTCTAGATCAAAAGCTACCTTTGCGAAGTCCTCCTTCAAGGTCCGGGGCTGCCTGGTCTTCCAACCTAACAACCCTCCTTCAGTTTATGTTAGTGCCTTTCGTGTCTGCCAATATGACACCTTCCAGTATCACTTACCCTTGGAACTAGCATGCTCAGCAAATTCGAGTGCGACTGTGTCCCAAGCATCGCCCTCTCTCAATCTTTCAAGGGCTCTCTCCTTCTTGGCGTGCTTCTCGCTGTAGAGGCGAGTTGGTGTGAATATAGCAGGTTGGTAATGCGAGAAGATCGATAGGAAATGCTCACCAGAGGATGTGCCTGACATAGATTTCGTTGAAAGGCTTTCTGGTGCCAGATTCCGCATCCTTTTCGTTTTTACCGCCAGTTTTGCCCTTGCCCTTGCCCTTGACATTTCCACTCGTCTTGTCCTCCTTCTTCGCGCCTGTTCCCTTATTCTTGCCCATTGTGAAATTTTCCGATCTAAACTTGTCAGCAGAGTTCAGAGACAGCCTGCCTCCCTGCTCGTGGGCATCAAGAAGGTCGACATGAGCACTTGAGCATGTTTGGGCACCGGCCTGGGTTCGACCCCACAATCGAAGTTTGAAGGCATCAATAGCAGGGTACACCTGGCCAGCCTGAACCGGAACTCGCTATATCCACATAGAACCAAGCCCTAAATCCACAGGCGTACTATAGCGGATGACAGAAAGTAGCCCCTGTGAAACAGCCAGAACTTGCACAAGCCATGTGCCTAGCGGGTCACCTCATCTGGAACCAGCTTCGAACTTGCCTTTGTCAGAAGGACTTCGTCCAACTATACCAGTGTGATATATCTGAGGCTTCGCATTCCGTTTCTTGGGCGTCCAGTCCTTGAAACTTGTGGAATCGACTCATGCCTTTGAATGTGTGGCTGTCATCGTCGCCCGGGGATCAACGTAAAACTAGAAAATAAACGTACCCCACGACGTTAAGCAGTTCAAATTCGCCTTCTGCTTCCAGCATACTGTCACTGTCGAAGGAGCCACTTCCTTCAGAGGAGTAACTCTGGACAGGATCTTCCTCTTCGTCATCGCACTCTGTATCAGAATCATCTGCCTCGTCAACCCTGAGACATGCAGAGGAATCACCTGAAGTACACGAGCTTGTAGTTTCATCCCAGGGGGACTCACCATCCAGCATATCACATATGCTAGTAGTACAGTCTTCTCCTAGGATTTGCATGCGCTTGAAGCCCCAGCCGTCTGCTAACAAGAGCCTGACAGACCACATGACGACTTCCACAGTTAGATGTGTGCCTCTCGGGGCTCCATACATGTTCGGCCCAGCTGGTAGGCAGCTGGAGTCGATTATATCTGTCCTCGTTCGGTCACGCGCATCGAGGAAATCTGGGGGGTGCCAAGTCGCAGGACCAGTGACGCTTGCCCATGACCAGCCGGGGCTTATGTAGGGTTGGATCCGCTCACATCTTTCCGACTCCCACATGAGAGATTGAGGCAATGTGTTGCTCCAAGGCCCAACCAGACACTTGGCCTTGGGGTTTGCGGTGTGAGCTCGAGCAGCAAGGCCGGCCAGGGCGGCGAGTCGATCTGGTAGGAAGGAGAGTTGCCGGCGGGTATATTCCGTGATCACGGCTTCCCAGCCATCCGTTAGTTTGTCAGGGTCTATTATGCGGCCGCTTTCCATGCCGCCGTCGGCGAGGTAATGCGGAAGCTTTTTTTTCTTATCGAGGGGGCCGTACTCACACTCGCACAAAGCATCTGTTGCACAGTGCCAGCTAAAATGGTCGATGGCAAAGTGCAAGACTCGACTAGGGAGTTGTGTCTCCTGAAAACACCAGCCGCGTCTCGATAGGAGGTGGCCGCCGAGGTGTTCGTCATCAGGGCCTTCTTCGCCAGGGACATAAACACTAGCTTGATGATGAGGAGAGCCTCCCATGTAAGTCATTGACACCTGTTCGCGGATGTGAAGCCTATACTCTCGTGGCCCGTTTGACTCTTGGGTTTGCGTCCTGTCCGACTTCAGCCACACCACAGTAAACTCCGGCGGGCCAGGGTATCGCTGCAAGAACCCGGCCATGCTGTTATTAACAGAATCGGCTGCTATATTCAACAAGTATTGAGAGTCTAAGGATTCATTAGCGAGACATTGGGACAAGTTCAAAAAGTTGAGGGGTCATAGGGGGTCCACGAATGAGAGACAGAGATAGCTGAAAAGAGGGTGGAAGGGAGGGGTTAGACAACGGGAAGAAGGGTTCTATGGATCCAGAAAAAAGGAGAAAAGATCAAAGGCACTTTAGAATTTATGAACAGCAATGTAGCTTTGACTCGAGAGGCTGTAGGAAACTGACGTGTCAAGACCACTCACACACTTCGGCCATCCTTGAGCCTTGTACAGCCCAGTCTTCTGGAGAAGCCCGGAGGATACATAAATAATCTATCCAAATACAGTCTATTTCAAGAGCAGCGCAGTTTGACACAGCGTCTTGAAATGTTTTCGGTAGATTGCTGAAGAAGACATGGACATTGTGCTTAATTTCGTCGATGTCATGGCTGGTAAGCTGCATAGCCACATGAGCACTGTGTGTTTCCTATCAGTCCATATTACACATTCACCGTAATTGAATTAATAAAGGTCTGGGAGAATCTCCTGCGATGTTCAATTTGATACCTTCGAGCCACATATGTGCAAGCCAATGGGTGTATAGCGGGCTTACAAAGTAAGGCTTTAGAAAATCTGGAAGCAACCGCTTACCCCCAACAACGACTGAGATTTATGAAGCTGCCGGTGGCCTTCCCAGAGAGATTATCGATCAACCGAAGATCCAAGGATGGAATTGTTTCGGGAAATTGATCTGGTAGAGTTGACTGGGTCGTAGTTTGGCACTGGGGATGGGAATCAAGGCAAGTAGACACCCATGATTTCACCATTGAAACACAATCAGAAGAAGCCCGGTCCTTGGATATGTGCCGTGCTAGCCGAATGACTTTGCAGGGCGTATCGATCTCTAGAGTCCATCAGTTCCCTGTAAAAGTTTTGTATGCCAACAATGGCGCCGTAGGATGGCAAGGACATCAATTGTACGGAAATATTGTCTCATAAGCACTGACCTCTGGTTATATGTAATGGAAATTGCCGTTCTATTGTGGTGCCCCCGTTTTCCATTTTGATAGACGAGTGTATCATCCCACCACCACCTATATTCTGGGATGAAGAGGTGAGGCTCAATGGTTTGATTGTCCTGAGCACAATTTTCGAGAATTGATAAAGCAAGTCACAAGAGCGACACCCGTTCAGTGAAGCCACACGCACCGACTCATACCATGCTTTGACGTTCCGCACAAATGGACTTTCTCGCGGTGTCCAAAACGGAGTCCAAGGCTCGTCACGGAAGGCCACTTGCAAGTCCTGACAAATTGAACAGGAATCTTTCATGGCACCGTCGGTGATTTGGGCAACTTCGTGCGTCATTTCGATCGCTTCAGACGCCATTCATTGCTTCGTGAGAAAGCATGTAGGTGGTCTTCCGATTGGGACAAGAATAGAAACAGTTGGAAAATTGTTCAGTGGCTCGGGCCACCACAGAAACAGAGAGTGTTTGGGTCAAGTCGCTACCAACGGATTTAGTGTATGGGTGGTGATTGGTAGGGCAAGCGCCGTGAATCCTGCGCCGCTGCGTATCGCTGGCCAGTGGTAAAGTGGAGTTCATCGGCTTAACTTAAATCTGCACAGGGCCTGAGGTTTGGAAGGTGGCATTGAAATCCACAACTTTAGCATCTATGGTTACGTAGGAGGCTATCTCACGGTGAGAAAGCTCGGAGGCTAAGTAGCTCACAACCAATTGTTCTAGGAGGGTAACCATCGACTTACAACCTTGGAACAATTGTGTCCTCGCCTACCAATTACGACCAAGATATCTCTCAGCTCTAACTTAGAAAGTTCAGATAGAATGTTTTACTACTCATACCTCGTAGGAATTAGGGGAGGATCCACTCTAGGAACTTCGTCTTTGACCATGTAGTCACTTAATTCGAAGCGTGTCTCCTCTTCCAAGGTTTAATCAATTACAATGTGAAACGCGGCAAGTTCTAATGTCATTACCGACTAGCAGGAGTAGAGACATGCCTAGAGGTTTCTCTGTATACATACTAAAGGCTGAGGGTTGGCCCAGGAGCGGGGCCAAGCTTGCTGTATTACAAAATTGGGCCATTGGCCAGCCCAGACCAGCGAGCGGCGGCGACTCTCGAATCAAGCTGCCTTACTCACCCTCTTTTTCATCCTCAGGTTCCTCTGAGCACGGAATAAGGTCCGTCTCGATGTCAGATATCCTTCTCCTGTAAAATTCTTGTGCTCCCATACCACTGGCTTCCGGTGCTCTACTAGTAGGGCCGTTCGTTCTCATCTCTGACTTGAACGCACGACTCCGACGCCAATGTCCCCTTTCAATGCTCTCTTTGTCTCTTTTGATGATCCATCCCGTCAATGCCGCGTCACCTTCCGTTTTCTTGATCTGCTCCCTCTCCAGCTTCTCGTACAGGGCCCAGTCGTCGAGCTGAGAAGGTGTCGGGATGTGGAGGATCTCATCTATGGGTGTCTGGCCTGGCATGCGTTCGAGGATGAGTCGCATGGTGTGTATTTCCGTCACTGGGTCAAGCTTCAGGCTCCAAGATTTGACAATGTAACTGCTTGCTGGTCAATACCAATGACTATGAGCAGAATATGGTGCCCATCTTCACTCACAGGCCGTCGTATCTGAGCCCAGCGACGGGGGCATACATGCTCTTCAAACGAAAACCCCTCAAGATCTTGGTCTTCTGGCCGACTTGCGTGATGAGATTGTAGTGCATCTCGTGCTGCGCTCCACGACGGCAGTACTCTGTTCTACTGTCTGACAGTCTCTCCTCACTGCCCGTCAATAGGGGAAAAGCTGCAACCCCATAGCGGCCTTTTGTCGGTCTCTCGAAGGCGGCACCAACAATACCATCCCGATGCGCGCAGCCAATATTGAGCCACCAGCTGCCCGGGAGGTCAGTACTGCCTTGTCGCTCCGTGACGAGGAATTTGACGCAACGAGAGAAAGACTTACGTTCCGGGGTTATAGTGCAGGCTCACCTCCGCCTCTGAGAGCTCATGTGGGACAGGGTGCTTTGGCGACCATATACCAAGCCCGTCGGAAGCTATGGCAGAAAACAGGACATCCCGAAGAGCATTCAAAAGTAGGCTGTCCAGCCGGTACTGTTCTAAAGCGAAGTAGTCCGACCTGAAGCGGGCGCGCCAGCATTTCTGCAGGCTTCGCACTTTTTCAATCTCGGAACCCAGCCCTACTTCCGCGATTGATGGTCTGAGTGAAGCGCTTTCGATCTCGTACACGTGAATGATGTCGGCAAGTAGCTTGTCAAGTCGAGTGTTCTGGATCGTAGAGAATTTGATCTTTTGGCTTTCTTGGCTCAGATCTGCAGCTGTTGAGGTCGTCTTGCCATCGACTTCGTCCACAAGCATCATGTCTAGGACAAAAGCCAACTGTTCCAGCTCCAGCAGGGTGATCATTCGACCTTTGGATAAGGAAGCGCGGATACTGTCAGACAGTTCGAGAAGCTTGGATGCGTTCCTATTTGCTTCGTTAGTGATCGATCTCCTCTTCCCCCTTATCCGCTTCCTCCTCGGCACACAACAGCTTCGTGAGGAGACATTTGGCCTGCTCTGTCGTTGTCTACTCCCACAACACATGAGATCATCATCCGATAGTGGTGTGTTGGTACCATACAGTCACTAATGTATGAACTTTCCAAGACCGACAAGGACGCTCCTTCAGAAGGGCGTAGAACCTTGTGTTCCGGGGGGGGGGGACGAAAACGTGCAGACAGTACTAACCAACCAGTATCACTGATCCATACACTTGCATCACTGCTTCTTGAGGCAAATGATCCGTTTGTTGACACTCTAGACAAGGGGACTGATTTGGTCACGAGTTAGTATAATGCCTGCAGGAAACCAGAGGACATTTAGGAGGGACATACTCACAATGTTGCTCGGCGCTCCCGTCGTATGAATTCGACCTTGGAAGACTCACTTTGCGGAACTGAACGTCCTATCCAAGAAAATGTCAATACGGGGAGTATTGGAAATGCGGCAGAAAGGGTCATGGGCTTTCCTCAAACAAATTTACCGCACGCACGCGTCCCGATCGCGGTGCATTCTCTTCGGACGAGGAATGACGACGATACATGCGCATGGCCTGATAAAGGCTTGTCCCCAAATTGCGGAGGCAGAAACCGGCATGATATGGATCATGGTGAGGGCCGTCCTGGTCGGCTGGTTGCCAGAAACGCTTGTTGTGGAACATGGGCTCGTGGCGTACCCGGGCCGTGTCCCGGGCCTTGTGTGACAACATCAGCGAAAGCAGAACTTGCTCGCCGGTGCTCTATAGTGTAACATCTGTCCGTTGATCATGATTCATGGCGCATATACGTGACAAGTGGACCGTTCGAAGCTGTCTTTGGTCCAACCGATCAAATGTTGTCAATGGACTTGTTGCCGTGGATGATTCGCCAGAAAACCATAGACGCGTAAGTTCAACCGACCATCGTACCTTCTGTATTTAACCAAGGAGACCTCCCACTTCCATACCTGTAAAGATTTCATATGATCTGGAAACGCGAGTAATGGCGGCTTGTATGATGGGAGTGCGCATTGGCAACCTTGGAAGTTGGAAGGAGTATACGACCATCTGTTGTCGTCACCGGGTTGAAGAACATTCCTCGCTACCAAACTTGATAATGTGCGGATCATTCTATCAAAGCAAAGGGCAAATTAAATGCAGGTGCGAATTCATTCAAAGCGCTCTCGAGATTTGAAATCAGAAGCAAGAAGTATGCGTGCGTGCGTGTGTGCGTGCGTGTATAAGTAAAGACGGATGTCTCCTCGGAAGCCATGATCGGAGCAACACTCAACCTGGATGAAGTCGCGTCAATATTTGGGTTATAGATTTCACGGTTTCTATGCTGGGATTGAGGGTTAGCGATCAATTTGAAAAGAGTGTGTCCGTTCACCCCGTTATCAGACGTCACGATATGTTGCTCCAGAGCATGTGCCACCCATCTGGTCATGTTTCCAAACGCGGCGTACATAGTCATGTCTTGTGTAACGGCTCGGGCCAACAGATGCTTTGCGACTTCCTCAAGGCGAAGTCTTCGTCGTGACATCAGACAGTGGTATTTTCCGGGATGCAAGCCCCGCCGTACTCAAACTCCCACGCGCTCACGCATGGCCGGTGAGTATGACTCTTGTATGCCACCCGTCACGTAATTCCTCGATATAGGTTCAAATAACCAGGCTCAGTATGTACGAGCAGTAAACTTGTTGCGAACTTAAGGGTTTCTAGATTGCTAGACGAAGGAGGAAAAAATGGACGAGGTGCAGAAGCAGTGGAGAGTCGAGCGGCTGAGCCAACACGGACGAAAGGAGCAAAGCATGCACAATGCACTAGGTACTTAAGTATGCAGGAACAGGAATGCTTCGACACTGTCAATTGAAAAGGGGCTTTGCTGGGCTCGCATGTGTCTATGGTGATTGTCCCTGGAAGCATAGGGATGAGTAAATTTTGGTGACTTGGAAATAAGGGAGGGATGAAGTCCAGCTTTTGTATCTGAAGTATCGAAGTTCGATCCGAATTGACTCGCTCGGCAGAGAAGGCCCCCACGTCTTAACTTTGCTGCGGTCGGTGCCGTGATCGGCCCCGCTGCGGCTGCGATGGCCATGCTGCTTTGTCAGGGAATCTTTTCAACTCATTGCCGACAATTCACAACTCACCGAGAACAGGCAATTGAAGGCAGGCAGCGCAGTCCCCCGACAACACACCCGCCAAGATGATGAGGCAAAGCGTACGGTCCTTCGCGACCAGCGCCATGCGCATGGCCGAGGCCTCGTCGCCCCACCTGGGCGTTGCGCGCGCTCAAGGGGTCGCAAGAGGTCTGACTGGAGGTGAGACCCTCCCCTCTCGTGACAAACACATACATGTACACGCAAAAACAGACATGCCCGAGGCTGCCACGCACTAGCTGGATGTATTAAAACTGACCTCCCCCGGCAGCGATCGGCAACACGCCGCTGATCCGCCTGAACAAGATCTCCGAGCGGACCGGCTGCGAGGTGCTCGGCAAGGCCGAGTTCATGAACCCGGGCGGGTCGGTCAAGGACCGCGCGGCGCTGTTCGTGGTGCGGGACGCCGAGCGCAGGGGCCTGCTCAAGCCGGGCGGCACCGTCGTCGAGGGCACGGCGGGCAACACGGGCATCGGGCTGGCGCACGTGTGCCGGTCGCTGGGCTACCGCCTCGTCATCTACATGCCCGACACGCAGTCGCAGGGCAAGATCGACCTGCTGCGGCTGCTGGGCGCCGAGGTGTACCCCGTCCCCGCCGTCGCCTTCGACAACCCGGACAACTACAACCACCGGGCCCGCCGCCACGCCGAGCGCCTGGGCGAGGGCAACGCCGTCTGGACCAACCAGTTCGACAACACGGCCAACCGCCAGGCCCACATCGAGACCACGGGGCCCGAGATCTGGGCCCAGACCGGCGGCAGGGTCGATGCCTTCACCTGCGCCACGGGCACGGCGGGCACCTTCGCCGGCGTCACGCGCTACCTCAAGGACGTCAGCGGCGGGAGGGTCAAGTGCTTCCTGGCCGACCCGCCGGGGAGCGTGCTGCACTCGTACGTCCAGTCCGGCGGCAAGCTGGTGGAGAGGACCGGGTCCAGCATCACCGAGGGCATCGGCCAGGGCCGCATCACCGACAACCTGAAGCCCGACATCGGCCTGGTGGACGACTCGCTGCACATCCCCGACGAGGAGACGATCGAGATGGTCTACCGCTGCCTGGACGAGGAGGGCCTGTACCTGGGTGCCAGCTCCACGCTCAACGTCGTGGCCGCCCAGAAGGCGGCCGAGAGGCTCGGCAAGGGCCACACCGTTGTCACCATGCTGTGCGATGGTGCTTACAGATACCAGGACCGGTTGTTCTCAAGGAAGTGGTTGACGGAGAAGAAGCTCATAGGGTCGATCCCGAAGTATCTGGAGAGGTACATAGTCCTGCCATGATAGACGGCAGGCTCTTGGTTGATAGACATCAATATTCACAAGCTGTACATATCAATATCATATCATCACGCTGCCTGTGCGGCTTCAGCTCCCTCCTGTGCCTCGCTGGGTTCGAGGAAGCACTGATCGTAAAGATGCTTTCCACGGCCCTGCTTCATATCACCCGACTCAAGGGCGCTCCTCACTTCCGCGGCCAGCGGGTCCCTCCGTAGCTTGAGCTGGCTCGCGAGGTCGCTGCTCAGCCCCTCTGCGGCCAGGTCGAAGCCCTTCAGGATCGGTGATGCTACCAGCACAAACTTGTTCTTCTCCATCAGGTAATGTGTGCCCTCCACGTCGACATACGACTCGTGCGGGTGCAGCTCCAGAAGCCCCTTGCCCTCCGGCCACAGGCCCACGATGACCTGGGCATACCTGTGCATTTTGTCGGCGTGCTCCGCCTTGCCGTGCTTGACCGCCAGCATGGCCGTGAGGAACAGAGGCGTGGCCAGGATCTGAGGATCCCTCTTCAGGGGGAAACGGTCCTTGATCAGCTCCGCGCGCTCCTTGTCGCTCGTGTGAGGCTGGTGGCCCTCATCCCCCAGGACCTCCAGTATCTTCTCCGCAGACTTGAGCGCGGTATTGAGCGACGAAATGCTCCACCCCGCCCTGGCCGCCTCCATCACGATGAGGCTCATGATCTCCTGGACCTTCTCCGACATGTCCAGCTTGAAGCCCGTCCTCTCGGGCCTCTTGACGGCCTCGATGATGGGGCCGAGGTTACCGCTCATGCCGGCCTTTCTCACGATCTTGGGCCAGTCCGAGACCTCGAACTTGCGGCCCGCGTTGTGGTGCAGGGCCTCAAGCAGCTTGGGAAGCTTCTGCCAGTCGTCCTTGGTCTTCATGTTGTCGAGGGCCTGGAAGAAGATCTTGCGCGTGTTGGGGACCTCGCCTTTCCGGAAGTCGAGGTATCGGAACTTCAGGCGCCTGCCGTCGATCTCGATCTCGATGGGCTCGAGCTCCAGCTTCTCCTTGTAGCGCTCGCGGAATATCTTTTTCCTCTGTGAAAGGGGCAGCACGCTGGGGAGGATGATCTTCTGCTGCATCTCGTGGAGGAGCCCGTCGAGCTCGGCGTTGGACGTCTTGGAGAAGGTGATGACATTGGCGGCTCGCCGTGTTGTCGAGGCCGAGAAACATCTGGATTGCTGTGAAGGCGCTGCGGCCAGTCCCGAAGCCCCCAGGGCAGCACGGCCTGCCCTGAAGGCAGGCCGTATGGAGCTGTTGGACATGGCGAGTGTGGGTGGTTGTCGAAGCGCGGTGCAGCTGGTGCAAGCGTGTGTTCCGGCCTACTTGATCGCGAAATGTTCAGAAAAGTTACCCAAGCCCATCCAGAATTGCAGGGATACTTAGTAGGTACATGAGCGTCGTTGAACCCAGTTTAAAGCTGCCGGGAGCCAATCATGGCCGGCAATTGCCAGCTACCCGCAGCACCACCCCTGCTCGAACTGCACCGTCAGTCTCCAAGAATTTGTAGCAGACCGATTGATTGCCCATCACCGTCAAATGTGGCACCCTCCCGCTCTCGTCGCCGTCATAACCCACACCGGCCCATCATGAATCCAGCACCTGTACGGCGGCCCCTGGGCTGCCTCAAGACGGTGCTGAGGCACTCAAGGCAACAGAACCGCTCGTTCCGCCTCAGCAAGGCCCAGCTGCCCCGGGAAGTCCCCCCAGCACCGAAGACGCCGCCGCCCGCATTTTGTAGGTCAACAACATCTCACCCACATCTTCTCCAGAGCCGTGACACCCCCGACCGAGAGCGCCGCTGACACATACATGCCCCCTCACGCGCGCAGTCCCGATCCAGGATAAGCACACCCCGGGCAAGCTGCGCACGGGCTTCGCCGTGTACACCTCGCCGTCGAACGTGATCCCCTCGCTCAAGCTCACCCACCCGCACCTGCGGCGGCCGCCGCCGAACCCCGTGGCCGCGCACCACGCCTACCAGATCCGCAAGATGGACCCGTCGGGGGCGCGGACGCGGCTCTTCAGCAAGGAGAACCCGGACAGCGCCCGCGTGGGCGACATCCTGCTGGTGACGACCAAGCGGTCCGCGGAGCCCTTCGCCGGCGTGCTCGTCAGCGTGCGGCGGCGCGGCATCGAGTCGAGCCTGCTGCTGCGGGGCCAGCTGGCCAAGACGGGCGTCGAGATGTCCTTCAAGATCTACAGCCGCAACGTCACGGGCATTGAGATCATCAAGAGGCGCGCGCGGACGGCGAGGCGCGCCCGCCTCACGTACCTGCGCAAGCCCAAGCACGACGTCGGCAGCGTCGAGCATCACGTCCGTGAGTGGCGGCGGAACAGGAACGTGTTTGCCAGTGCGGTTGGCAAGGGCAAGAAGAAGCAGAAGAGGAGGACCGAGTTCTAGACCCGGTGTGCGCTGGGAACGGGGAGGTCGCTTTCGTGTGCATGCCTCGGGCGTGTTTCGTTGCGTTGGGAGAAAGCCAACGGACGCATACATCTCTCAGGCAAGGAGGCGTTATGCTTCTCAAAAGAGCCTCAAAGAGACAAGACGGGGGAAGTACGAACCATTGTACGCCTGTTCTATAACCGGTCCGAGTCTGTGTATGTATGGTGCCATCTAGCTAGAACGAGTGCTTTACCACCAAGCACGGTTGCAATGATGGCAGTGGAAACTGTATTGTACAATGAAAAGACAAACGTATGCTCCTGCTATCCACTTTTCACGCACCATGAGCACAAGAATACCTCCGAAGCTCCCAAGGAAAACGCCCTGAATCGTAATACATGAGTACTCCAGAGTGAAATCGACAACTGCCCACCTGTAAACCAAGGCTTGGACCTTTTCTGGTCTTCTTTTCTATCGCTGTTTGCGCCTGCTATATGCATAAAAGCAACCGCCTAAATTCTCTTTCCTTGAATTGACGGACCTCTCCTCGTATAACGTTTGAAGGGGTTAGGGGGGAAGTCGCGCCCCTCCCCCCAAAAGGGTGGATCGTAGTATTAAAAGGACAAGGGACGCTCGCTTCTTAAGACCTCTTCCCTGTCTCTGTCGCGATCTCTTGCCAAGGTCGCGTTGTTGACCGACCGCCTCGATGTAGAGTACGTCTCCGACCGGCGCGGCATGCTCATGTATTCGAAGGGCGCCCCGAGTGAGCCCCCCGGGTCGTCCACGCTCGGGTCGGACGTCACCCTCCTGAGTCCCGTCTCATGATGTGGCACTGATGGGCCAATCTGCAGCAGCTGGGAGACTATGTTGGAGTTGACGCGGTCAACCCGGTTGTCCATACTCTTGGTGCGCCCGCGGTTGAGACTCCTCCCGTCCGTGCCTACCGACACGACGGAGCCCCTTCTGGGTATCGTCCGCGTCCTCACGCCGGTCAGCGGCGGCTCTTCGGCCTCGTTACGGAATCGGGACTCGCTGGGGAGGAGGACGGCGCGGTCGAGGCCGTACGGCAGGCCACGGTGACGACCTCGGATCTGCATCGCAATGATGACCAGCTTGCCGACGACGGTGAATTGAGATGACAGGGAGGTATTGACCCCCGTATAGCCAAGGCTCAGTCCAACTGTGCCGTATGCGCTCACAATCTCAAAGAGAACGGCAAACATGGAGAAGTCATTCTTCGCTAGGCGGTCGCCCTCCGATATTGATAGAATGAAGAAGCCAATGAATATGAACCACAAGTCGAAGGAGAGCTGCCGCCGCAAGTGAGCGCCGACGTAGCTGAAGGAGCTCGAGTGCGCACCCTCGTCCGCCTCCCCGGACACGTCCTGGTAGATGCCGAGGGACTTCTCCTCGTAGACGTTGGTGCGACGCACCGAGATAGCAATGGGGAAGACGGAGATGTACATCATGATCAGGTAGGACGTCTGGACAGCGGGATGCAACTCGGCGAGATTAACGCAAGCGAATCCAGCTGTCCTCGTCGACGCGGCTTGGAAGAGGCCGTCCAGGATCTTGATGCCGGGAGACAGCTTCACAATCGGTCCGGTGCCGAGCTGCAGGGATGTCAGTCGATTCTGCCTAACAAGGAGACGGGCCCGCACTTGTACTCACATCTAGTATAATAAAGAAGATCAGGTCGATCCCGTTTAGTATTACAAGTAGCCAAAAGAGCCACCATGTCGCCGCAGAGGGGAAGAGCAAAGTAAAGCATCGACGTGGATGGTCCAACAGGAAGCGAAGTTCCTCCCACAGGCCGGACCGGCGAGGAACCCAGAGGTTCGTGACCCAGATGATGAAGCGAAGCATGACTGGGAATCCTGTGTTGCCGATGACGATGAGGAAGCTCATGACCAAGAGCGGAAAGACCGCCGTGTTGAAGGAGATCATGCTGTCAGGGGTCAGGGTGAAGCCCAAGTCCATGAAGGCAGAGCTGCCCGTGAATATGCCCCACCATGCTCTTGACTGGCCGGCATTGTCCACGATGGAACCATAGGATGAGTAGATAATCCATGGGGTGAGGCATACCAGCGCCAGGATCCAAAATCCCCAGAAGTACATGGTAAGTATCAATGACAGGGTCTTGAGAGATCTGTACTCGATGCCGCCGAGCTCCTCCCTCTGGTCCTCGGTCAGGTCGTGGAATTGCGAGTTACGTCCCAGCGTGGGCTGCCAGCTCAGGTACGGCGCTTCGTCCTGATCCTTGTCTCTCGTCAGGGCGTTGCGGATCGTGTCGAGAGTCTGGCGTCTCCGTATCCGCGAGAACGGCGCATCACGCTCATGGTGGAGCTTGTCACCCTCCTTGTTGAAGAAACGTGGCTTCCGGAATCTGAAAGGAGTGAGCACGTTGATGAAAGCCCTCGCATCGTCGTTGATGTCGTCCATCGTGCTGGTTTGCTTTTGTTCCTTTGGAGCTGGCTCCTGGATTGTGATGCCCTTGGGACGAGCCGACCTGTCCGCATCACTTGCGCTGTTGAACCGCGCACCCGGTGAAACTGGCTCTGGCGGCTCGTCAGAGCCCTCTTCAATCCTACTCGGACGCAGTCCCCTCTCGACATCCATTGGCCCCGGTATGCGGAGAACCTCGTCGTTGTTGTTGTTCCGTTGGCGCTCCAGGATAGCAATGTGCTCCTCTGTGCGCCGGCGGGGGTACTTGAGCTGGTCGTCCTCGACGCCATCACTTCTCTTTACGGTCCCTGCAAACCGGATGCCGGGGCCCGGGCTCTCGTTCACCGCCAGTCCGGGATCCTGTCCAGAGGGTGTACCATTTGGACTGACGCCCGAACTGCTGCCATCCGAGGGCTTGTCGTCCGCATTTTCAAGTACTATTCCGTCATTGGTCATCCTCGTCCTCTGGCCATTGTGCATAACCGTTATATGGCGGCCGTTAACGCCATTCTGCGGCTGGGTATTCTCCGGCTGCGCGGTAGACTTGGACTTGGAGATGGTAGTCCTGCGGTTTCGCGCCTCGCGTACAATGTGCTGGAATTTCTTCTCAAACCAGAAGAGCCGTAGGAATACAACAAATGAGTGGATGGTGATAGGGCTCGAGGCCATGGAACAGAGGGTGATGATAACCTGCTGGCACGTGTTCAACTTGTTTACATCAACCGGGTTCAATCCGGCCTGTGTGTTTGCACCGACGGCGAAGAACAAGGCATCGATATACGCGAGCTCCCCTGCGGCAGTGCCATAGATGACCACAGATGCCAGAATGGAAAGTCCTATGACCCAGAAGTCTGTGGAGCCCAGGTCAGAGACACTTACTTCTTACTTACAGCGTGGGATGTTCGGGGGACTAAAATTGACTTGACTTACAATGTACAGTAATGAAGTTGAAATGCGGCTTCTTGGAGACAAAGGATGGCTTCAGGGACTTGAGCTGATCCCAGAATATGCTGAAGACTGGTGAGACCATGGTGGGCAGGCTCCAGGCGAGTACCGGCTGAAAAGTGACCGCGAGGCGTGACGACTTGCAGAGACGAGAATCAGATATCGGACACTGAGAGATAGCTGCCCTGGGGTCTCAAGATGCAATAAATCATGGTCGCGAGGCTTGGCACGGGCTGGTGATGTGTTGCGCGCGACTGAGGCCGCAAAGTCTGGGTTTGGTGAGATGGAAAAGGATTATATAAGACGAGATCAGACGAGCAAATTGGTCTTCCCCGACTGCAAATAAGGGGAGGCCGTGGTTGGCCTGGCGACTCGAGTGACACGGTATGCCGAGCAGGCGACCGGGCGAGTTCTAGCCCCCAGGGACGAAGAGGGCGATGGCAGCACGAAGCTAGGTTGGCCGACGAGTGAGGGTTCTCATGGGATAGAGGAAGGCGCAATGAGGTGGTTTGCCCAGGTCGCACGGCGTCTGGCGCAGTGGTGAGTTCTGGAGGGGCGATGTCTGGCCGCAGTCTGGGCCGGGGGAGGAAGGTGTAGGCACACCAGGTATAGGTGTTATACTGCCGGCGCCAAGCTGAATCCGTCGTGCTTAATTTAGCTTGAGCTGGTGCTGGTGGTCAGCCAGAGAGGATGGAGAGACCGTTTTGCTGCCTCGTCGCAACGGCGCGGTCGCGGGCGCGGGCGCTGGCGCTGCAGAGGTTGTTGATCCTATGGCCGCTGTGGAGGGACCGCAAGATGACGTCTGGGCATGGGAATGTGGCCTGTTCGTCTCGAGTGTTTTCGCTGGGCTCCAGCAGAGAAGCTCAAGCCCCCGTGGCGGGCGTCTAGAAGCCGGAAGAAACGATGGCGGGCATTGTCTGTTTTGTTCTCGGCTCGCTCTTTGGCCTGGGTCTCTGAGGACGATCCCGGAACGTTGGGAGACGGGCCGGATGACGACAACAACAATAACAGCGTCGTTATCTCGTCGTTTAAAGGAACCGAGGCACCGCGCGGAATTTATCGCACCACCGCAGTTCGCCGCCGCTCCTCTCGCTGCTGCTGCTGCAGCAGTGGCAAGAAAAACAACTGGCGATCGTCGAGCTAGATGCGGGCACCAGACTGGAGGGAATACAAGTAGGTAGTCGGTGGATTTACAGACAACTATCTGCCCAGGCAGGAGGTGGGCTGAGCCAGGCTGAAGGAGAGTTGGCCGGGTATAGGAAGAGCAGGACAATTATTAGATCGACAACCCAGCGTCCGGCGGCACAGCATGAAAGTGTTGCAGATCGCCAGATTGAAAATAGACTGGCCGCGTTTGGCATTCGGACACTGGCCCCTTTTCAAATCTCGTTCCCGGGACGAACGACTAAGGCCACTTTTTAGACTGCGTCTGACTTGTGGTCCTGGGCGAATTCCGCTGGAGACAATCTTAAAAAAAAAATCTCGAAAATTCCCATCACGAACCACACCGCCCGGCGAACTGACCGAGGAACCGACCGAGGACACTTCGAGGACACTGCGCTGACTATGATCCGTACATGCAGACGACAAACAGCAACCCATCCATGAAACGCAGCTATCGACCGGCTTGCCAGCACACACACACCTGTCAAGTCCCAGTCCCAAGCCAGCGGTTCTCCTTCCAAGGTTGCTTCCCACGCCCCCTGTTCGGCCCAGAGTTGGGAGGCTCGACCGCCTCCAAGGGAGACCCTTGGCGCTGCGGCCGAGACGCAGCGAAGCCCACATTGACACTCGATGTCGTGACCCACCCAGCCCGGGAGTTGGACACCACTTGGGAGCTTGGTATGCGGCCTGGCAGCAATGCCTGCACTTCCCCGGTACCCCCGCCCAAGTCAACGCATGCACCTTCGCCACGCGAACAAGTTTGGGCCGCGCACCTGCCGCCGTGACCAAAATTGCGCTTTGTTCCGTCCCGGGGCGCCTTCGGGCAAAGCAAAGGACACGAGTTGCCCACGCCGGGATATTGTCGGGAAGCACAAAATCAAGGTAGTTGCACGGGGCGCCATAGGGACTGAACAGCAAGCCCGGCAACCATGCAGACAGAATACCGAGCTATGGTGCCACACCGGGTGATATATCATATACACACCCACCTTCTCACATAACTCAACTCACCTGCATGAAACAGCCTCGAGATAACGACCCGGAAGCCCAACATGGCCTCCTGTCACGGAGGGAGGGCCTATCAGTAGCCTATGGACGACGAGTATCCGTCAACATGGTCCATCGAGACGACCACAGTGCTTCACCAGGCAAGCGATTCTCGTGCCAGCCGCCGCCAACACACGGGGGGGGGGGGCAAACACGCGGGAGCTGCCGCATGGGGCGGTCCCGAAATATGATGCGCACGATAATCACAATGTGACCCGCCACAGACAGGTGATTTGCTTAGATTCAGCCAAGAACGACAACGTATTTGCTCAGAGTTCTGGGCGAAACGTATCGGAGCCAACTCCAAGTTATGGCGAGGGTCCAACATGCCTGTCTCCCTGCAAGCGCGTTTGCCTAAAATTGATCACTGCATTTGAGTACGTATCAATCTAGGCGCCCGGTGCAAGAGCGGGCAAGTATTGCTGGTCATGACTTGATCACAGCCGACTCACAAAACAACCAAACCGGAACATGTCCACCAGAACTCCATATGCTGCTCCTCCTCATGACCCTGCCTTGAACCACAAAAACCATGACCTGCAGTCTGGGCCATCGAGCCAGCTTGCCCCAACAGCGCTCCGAGCCGGCAGGTGGTGGGCCTACCCTTTACTCCTGCGCCGCCTTCCGCCGCCTCTCGTTGTCCCTCTGAATCTTCCGGAAGAAGTCGCTCTTCGGCCCCTTCTTTTTCGTCATGGACCTGTTCGCACTCTTGTTCTGCTCCACGTACGCCATGTCCTGCCCACCGCTCAGGTCGCTCAGCGCGCCCGCTGTCCTCCTCACGTAGTTCTTCTTCTTGCCCGACTGCCGGAGCGGCTTGCCGTCGGGCCCGTAGAACATGTTACCCTCCGCCGCCAGTCCGTTCGCCTCCCTGTCGTAGACCGCCGCCGACTTCTCGAGGTCCATGAGGAGTTTCGTCAGGAGCTCCTTCCGGTCCTGTGCGGTCGCGAACGCCAGGTCTGGCGTCTTTTCGATATTGTGCAGGTGGGTGATCACCTTGAATGCATAACCCTGGTCAACCAGGAATGCCTGCCGCTTCGACGAGAAGTACATCTCCTGCGTATCCTTCGACACAAGCGAGTAGAAGAAGGCGTTGAAGCCCTCGTCGTTTCGCCGCTTGGCCCGCAGAATACGGCCCAGCCGCTGCGCCTCCTGCCGCCGGGAACCGTACTGTGCCGAGATCTGGATCAGGCATGTTGCTTCAGGAAGATCAAGTGAGGTGTCACCAATCTTTGAGAGGAAGATGGTGTTGGTTGAGGGCGAATCTCGAAATAGCTGCAGAATGGTCTGCCTCTCAGAGTTGCTGGTGCCGCCGTGGAGGTACGGCTTCATCAGCCTCTTTGCATAAAACTCGAGTGCATAAATGTCATCCGAGAAGACAATGATCTTGTCACCTCGCTCTTCATGGTATTTGATGAGGTACTGGCATGCCTGGATCTTGCTAGGGTTCATGACGTAAAAGAGCGACCTCTTCCGCGAGGGCGCTGCGAGGTAATGATCGTAAAACTCCGTTGTCATGGTGCACCAGACTTCGGCACACTGGACTCGGGCGATATGCCCCTGCTGCGACAGCTCCATCCAGTTGGCCTCATAGAGTTTCGGCCCGATGAGGAAGTTCAAATCCTCGATCTTGTTGTCTTCTCGAAGGAGTGTTGCTGTAAGACCCAACTTGGAGTGAGCCTTGATGGCACCGGTGACCCTGCGGAACATGTTTGCGGGGACAACATGCACTTCGTCCAGGAGCATCAAGCCCCATTCCCGGCTTTGGAGAAACTTCATCATCTTGGCTGACTCGTGAGCTCGTTCCCTCGAGTTGCTCACCATGGAGTAGGTCGTGACGATAATGCCGGTGTTGCCAGTGAACACTTCTTTGTTATCAGATGAGAATATGGCGATGTCATCAGGGTTGATGTTGGACCACTTGATGAACTCGTTCCTCCACTGGATGACAGACATGTTGCTGGTGGCCAGGACAATGATTCCCTTCTTGATTGTGCACGCAGCCGTGATGCCAACCAAAGTCTTTCCTGCACCACAGGGCAACACAATGATACCGCTCTTGGCGCGGCCGTTACCAAACATCTTGCTCAGGCTCTTCTCCTGGTATGGACGGATCTGTGTTGCTGGCTGCAAGTCGATTTCCAAGTTGGCATTGACGTTGTCATTTCGGAAGTCGTACTCTTCAAGCGCAGGATAGCGCAGTTCCAGGCACTGCTTGGCGACCTCGCCGACCTTCTCATCCTGGATCTGGAATGCATGAACGACGTCCGCGTCTTCTTCGTCATCATCATCATTCAGTGCGGAGTACACGTCCTGGGCCGTGGGGCCCTGTCCGGCCTGCCCAGCGTTGACCTTGTTGCCCAAGCCTTCCGCCTCGCGCACACCAGCGGCCTCCTTTGTTCCAGCGATAGCCAAACCCGACATCTTGGGTGCACTCGTGGTGACTTCTTCGGCGCCCTGTACTCGGCATTTTTGGCCAATGATTGGGTCTTTGAGCAGCAGCTGCAAGACCTCGGCATCCGTCGTCTCGACGTAGTACTTGTTGTTCCTCAACACCAATTTCACCTTGCCGTACGCGCTACCACAATTCCTGATGAACTTCTTGATATTGTCGGGTACCGGCGTCTTAGAGAATCGGTCGAGGGTGTTTTCTATGTCGTTCGGGTTGAGGCCGACAGAGACAGCAGCATAGAGACTGTGGGTTGTGAGCTTGTACTCGTGCAAGAAGGTTGGTCTCGACAGGGGCTCGGCGATCGTGATGAGGAAGTCCTGCGCCTGTGGCGCGAGTGGGTGGAAGCTTTCCAGCACGACTTTGAAGTCGCCCTGAATCCACACCGGCCTGTTCTGGTGATCGGGCTTCATCTTCATTCTGGTGAAGTCCCGCTCATGTTGGGCACCAAAGAACTTGGAGGCCATGTCAAGAATGGCAGGCGGCTCGCGGTATTTGTACTCCTCATTGTTGAGGTCGAAGTAGTCTACGTTGCGCTGGATCCCCTCGTCCAGCTCGTCGTCCTCCTCTTCTATTTCTGGCTCTGGTTCCGAGCTTCCCGTGCTACGAGGTGTGGCAGGCCCCGGGGTCGAGACCTTGGAGGACCGACCAGCTTTGGCGACGGTGCCCTTGCCTGTGGGCATAGCCTTGCGCTTGGGAGGCATGGTGGGCGTGAGCGAAACGCTTTCAGATCTTGAATCCTCGGAAAAGACGTGACATCGCAAGGCGTGGTGTGCAAAGGTTCAACAATCACTGGGAGCAGGTGTTGTGTTGCGTGGAAGCCAGGCCTGTCGACCGTCCGCTGGATGCAGAGAAGAACGCCAGGAGGGTCGGGAGGTGGTGATGACGGCGAGGTTAAGTTTCGCTGTGCTTCGGGACGGCAGGTTTATCGATAAGCCATGCAGCCTCCCGCCCCTGGCCTAGCTCAACGGTGGGTCCGGTCATTAATTATTACACATGATCGGATGTGACGCGCCGCCGCCTTAGAAATCGCCCATAGCCTTCCGAGGTGGGCGCCGTATTCGCTCAACGTGTATTTACCACACCACGAGCAGCCGTGACTCACCCCAATCACCGCCATTGTATTACGCGGTATCTGACCAATATGTGGTAAGCACGGGCTCTGGAAGGCCTCCATGAAGGATCGATCTAAAGCGACTTCCGAGCTCGACTGACTGGCAGCCATGAAGCAAGCACATCCTGAACGCTCAGGTCTCGGTCCGGTCGCCATGCTGTACGCCTGTCACTGACGCCTTTCCTTGCCTCGACCACGGACGCACAGAGAACTCAAGCTGATCGCGCAATGCTCATGGAATAGGCCAAAAATGGTTTGATTGCGTTGAGTGCCACGCAGAGCAAGAGACCCACCCCCTGAAAGAGAGGCTCGAGATGGTCTTCGCCTGCAAAAAGTGCAAGAAATGCTTCCGCAAGGATGTCAAGGAGTTTGAGGAAGCCGACGAGTACTGCCCACACTGCGATAACCACTTCGTTCTCGAGGCTGTGACACCCAAGCCAGAACTCAAGGTTGAGGGCGAGGACGCGAGAGTCGACAACCGGATGATAAGAGATGAGCGGCTGGAGCAAAAGCGGCGGAAGATGCTGGAGGAGCTGATATTCGATCCAGACGAAGACGCCGACAAGCTAGGATGAGCACGCCACCCCTAGACACACAGAGCACGAGATTTGGGTATTGGAAGTCCATTCAGCACCGGCGTCTAGGAAATGGTATTACAAGGCGCCCGCATGCGCCAGGTCATGAGCTCGTACTGTACAATGCCAAAGGGGGTTTCGTTATCGTCTATCATTTTGTCCACGGGGTCTTGAGGCCCCCGAGCCAGTACCACAGCTTGGCTCAAGTCGCTCGGCTTGGCTTGCGTGGAGTTATCCGCCCGTCCTCTATGACCCCGGATTCCCCCTCGCTTTTGATATCCTGGGACCCCGGGAGTGTCTACTCATCGCCTGCTGCGCGGGTGGGGATTGAGGAACTTCCTGCGCCAGTGGCGCCACGGGCTCCCTTCTTCTTGGCCGCCTCCTCTTGCTTCTCCTGCTCGATGTTCTTGACGTAGTTCTCAATGTCCTCCGTCGGCAGCATCTCGATCGTCTTGCCTGGTGCCATGATGGCGATTTCGATGTTCTTGGCGCCAGTCTGTACAACCTCCAACAGGGACTTGATGGCCAGCCGTATTGTGGCCTCACGGTCCATGTCCTCCTTGTAGTTTCGCTCCAGGAACTCTCGCACTGTCTTGCTCGACCTACCGATGGCATTTGCTTTCCTGGGGTGTATGTCAGCTCTAGAACCATGGCCATAACAGGAACGTGCAGCCGAGACAACGCACCATGCGGAGTAGATCCCGGATGGCTCTGTCTGGTACAGCCTTGGGACTCTGCTGCCGTGGTCGAATCCGACGATAAGGGTGCTGATGCCAAACGGCCGCACACCACCTCTCTGGGTGTACTTCTGTTGGACGCCGGCCACGTGCTTTGTGATGTAATCGATAGTGACAGGGTCCTCCAGGTTCAGGCGGTGAGACTGTGCCTCCAAACGGGCCTTATCGACGAGGATTCTCGCATCGGCGTTCAGTCCGGCGAAGGCGAGGCAGACGTGGGTGTCGATGAGGCCGATCTTGGAAGGCGTGATCCTGGTATCCTGCAGCTTCATCGCGGAACGTTTCTCGCATCCCAGCACCACAATGTCCGCACCCTTGACACCGACCGCGCAGGTTCCTGTCGGCGACTGTTAGCCTTCGAGGCGCTATACGTTCTGTGCAAAGCGGCGGCGGCGCGCACCTCTCTTGACGGCTTCTCCAGCATATTCGACCTGGAAGACGTGTCCATCAGGACTGCAGCGTGTAAGTATATTTGCACGCAATCACTTTCGCATCGAGGGGTGTGGGCGGACCTGAAGACTAAAGGCGTGACCGAATTAGCACGTAGAACGAACAGAAAGCATACAGAGTGATGCTTACCTGAAAGAGCTCTGTCGTATCCCGAAGCCATTTTGGCGGAGAACTCGAGTTGTTGTCAACGCGTGAAGTGGAGTTACTGATGAATATGTACTGAGGGCGAGCAATGCGGTTCGAATGATCGGGGTGGGGCGAGTTGATGTCGATGAGGGAGCTCTGTCTTGGGAGTGGGTGGTGGTGATGGCGACGGGCGAGGTCGATACAGTAAAGTAGGGTAGGTAGGCAGGCTGCAGCTCTGACGACGAAGCAAGCTTCCCGCTCTCCCACTGGACCTGGGCCAGAGCTGCCAGCCGCCAGCCGCCAGGGGCGAGGTCAGCTCCAATTGGCTGCGGGCGGACCAAGCAGCTACTATGTAATGTACTGCTTCAGAGTACCACCTCCAGCTCCAGCCCGGAAGTCCCACTCAGGCGAACCCCCACCCTCTTTCCTGCAGGTTCCGTCCCGCGCAAATTTGGAATTCGTTTGCCGGTTCGGCCCCAGTGGCCGATCGGAAGCCAAACAGTGAGGACGCCGGAGTTGTAATAAATGTACGTCCAGTCTCCTTAGCTTCCAGGCCGCTCTCCCATCCCCCCCCCCCCGACCTCAAAACTCCAAAGCCTGTCCTTCAGCAAGCCAGACAGACCATCCCAAGATGGCGTCTCGGTCCCGGATCACACGCGCCCTGACCAGAGCAGAGAAGGCCGGCATATCGGCGGCCCTGTCTCGGCCCGGGCCTTCGACTTTCTCTGTCGCCGCTGCGCGCACCATCACCACTACGGCGACGAGGCACTTCACACCCTCCGCTGTGCGCCAAGGGAAATTCACAACAGACTCGTACCCCGAACTCAAGAGGGACTCCAGGTTCTCTCAGCTTACTCCGGACCATGTCACTCACTTCAAGGAGCTGCTGGGTGGCGAGGCCGCCGTCATCGACGCCGTCACCGACGAGGCAGCGGCCGAGGACCTGGAACCGTTCAATTTGGACTGGATGCGCAAGTATCGGGGCCACTGTAGGCTGGTCCTGAAGCCTGCATCGACCGAGGAGGTCAGCAAGGTCCTCAAGTACTGCAACGACAACATGCTGGCTGTCGTCCCACAGGGTGGCAATACCGGCTTGGTCGGAGGATCCGTTCCCGTCTTCGACGAGATTGTCATCAACATGAGCCGCATGAACCAAATTCGCTCCTTCGATGAGGTCAGCGGAGTCTTGACAGCCGACGCAGGCGCCGTGCTCGAGGTCGTCGACAACTATCTTGCCGAGAGGGGCTATATTTTCCCACTTGACCTGGCCGCGAAGGGGTCCTGCCATATTGGTGGCAACGTTGCTACCAATGCCGGGGGTCTGCGGCTCCTTCGCTACGGGAGCTTGCATGGAAGCGTTCTGGGTGTTGAGGCCGTGCTTCCCGATGGCACTGTTGTGGACGATCTCTTCAAGCTCAGGAAGAACAACACCGGATACGATATCAAGCAGCTCTTCATCGGCGCCGAAGGCACCATCGGCATCATCACCGGAATCTCGATCCACTGTCCACAACGCTCAAAGGCGGTCAATGTAGCCTTCTTCGGACTCGAGTCTTACGAAAAGGTCCAGCAGGCCTTCCGGGAAGCCAAAGGGCAGCTTTCGGAGATTCTGTCGGCGTTTGAGCTCATGGATTCCCAGAGCCAGCGGCTTGTCAAGAAGGTCACCAAGAACAATTTCCCTCTAGAGAATGAATATCCGTTTTACTGCCTCGTCGAGACCAGCGGCTCGAACGCGGACCACGATAACGAGAAGCTGGAAGCTTTCCTCGAGGACGTCATGGGTAAAGAAATCGTGTCAGATGGTGTAGTGGCGCAGGACGAGACCCAGCTCAAGTCACTTTGGGGCTGGCGAGAGGGCATATCCGAGAGCTCAGGTGCATTCGGCGGCGTTTACAAGTACGACGTTTCAATACCTTTGAAGTCCCTGTACCAGCTGGTAGAGGATACCAAGGAGAAAATCCAAGCCGCCGGCCTAATCGGTGAAACCGATGAGTACCCCGTCGTGGACGTTGTCGGTTACGGGCATATGGGCGACTCGAATCTCCACCTCAACGTGTGTGTGCGCCGATACGACAAGGAGGTCGAGCAGGTTTTGGAGCCCTACGTTTTTGAATGGATCAAGAAGCACGAGGGCAGCATCAGCGCCGAGCATGGTCTTGGCTTGGCAAAGAAGAAGTTCATCGGCTACAGCCGTAGCGACAACATGATAGACCTGATGAAACAGATCAAGGACCTATATGATCCGGTACGTCGTGATACTCGTTTTCCCCTCCCGAACTGCCATCAGACGTTTTCACATTCATGTCCGTTGGCTAATCTTACGGCAACCAGAACGGGATCATGAATCCTTACAAGTACATATAGAGAGAGTATACCCGAGCAACGGAAACAATACCACACATTTTGCTCCCCTATTCCTGGCATATGTACGCCACATGCGGATGGTGTAATGCAGCTTTTTGCCACAGGCTTGTAGGGGCGAAAAAGGTGGTTTCGTGCCTTGGCAACTGTCACCTTTGGAGTGAGCGACTCGTCCAATTTGAGCCGCACTCGGCCCAAATCTTCCCGGACCATCACATGAAGGTGCATCGCAGCTTACACAGCGGTTGTTGTCGCTTACTTTACCTGCCCAATTGGCCGCGATACGGATCCTCTGTGGAACCCCAGAAGCAAGTCATGTTGGCTGATGCTCACTATTTTTTTTTTGGCACGGCCAAAGACCTGAGACGAACTCGCTGCAGTGTTATGTCACGTCAGTCGGGACGTGATCCGACGGACCACTTAAAAAGCAGCGGTTCGTCTTGTGTAACTGACACCTTCCGTTCTAGGTGCATGGCGCTAGCGAATTATACGCGCTGTCAGCCCTATGGGCCCAGTGCACAAAACCAGAGCTCACGGAGTACATATTCCTTCCCACGCGCCTCGCCAATCACACCCTGCCACCCGGTGAGTGCAGAAAGGAGGAATGTCACACGAAGACACGGCAGGCCTGCTGCAGGCTCATGGCCGGTCCTCGAACTATCGTCACGCAAGCCATACCCGAGCAAGGAAGGCCTCGCTCTTTCTGGTCACCCCGGCTCTGCCTCAACCAATATATCTGAATGGCGGAGCGAGAGTAGGCCCCAGAACCGAGCAACGCTCTGCGGCTCTCGTCCCACATTGTGGCTCATCGTGCCGTCTGCTGAGCCTCGGAGATCTTCAGTCCAGAGTCCCTTCTGGCTTCATTTTACTTCACTTCACCCTACTTGATCCCGCTGTGGCGACATGTTTGTGTGCTGCGGTCATTTCAATTTGGTTGATCGTTGCGTGAATATGCCCAAGGGGCAAGAGACCACGTTCAGATGCCGTGAAGGGACAGATCTTCATTCGAGATGCATCACGGAGGGGCGGGTTACCTGCTATGCAAGTACGAGATGACTTACAGACCTCAGCCCCCACAGCGCTTCTCCGCGTACTTTTATACCGGTGGCCCAAATACCCTTCTCTCCCGCCGAATTTGGGGCGGAGCCACACTACTTATATCGTTGAATCCTTCCAAACAATACCCTTCCTCTTGATGTTATTATCATTTCACCCAGCGTCTGCCTCATGATATGAACAGCCAGGATGGTGGGTGTCGCAGGAAAATATAAAGGCTGTAATACGTGCAGAAATCGACGAATCAAGGTATGCATGTGCCAACTGCCACATCTGGATTCTGTTGTTAACGCGACCCGGCCCTATAGTGTGATAATGAGCGTCCACACTGCCGAAAATGTATAGATTCCGGGCGTGAATGTCTAGGGTATCGTACGTCTCTCCATTGCCCAATTTTCCCAATTTCCTGATTCATCTTAACCAAACACAACTGACAATAATCTCAAGAGCGAGAGACGGTATTTATTGTCGGAACAGTTGAGGACAAGGGTCGATGCAGCAGCCACCCGCCCAGAAATGTCAGAAGTCCCAAGAAGTCCCCGTCCCCGCCGCGGAAGAGTGAACACAGAGCAACAGGTCTGGTGCCGACGAAGCCTCTTTCTCCTGCCTGGATTGATCAGCTTCACGTGGCGGCGACCGAATCGACTCGTCGCCTCGAGATCGTGGCTTTACACACCCCATTGAGCACCGTGGCCCGAAGCAATTTCGGGGACAGCGGAGAAACAACGTCGATATTCGTAGCACCGACGAGTGCTCTCGATATCAGGCCTACGTTCGAGGATGTAGACTTCACACTGCACTCCCAATGTCTTGTGAGCACATCCCCAGCAAAACTGGAGCCCGGCTCGACGGCAGCAGACAGCGTCCTGCTTTTTTTGTTTGAACACAACTCGCCCCTTGCGCCCGCCAGCTTTCAAGACGCTGCGGCCCAGACGTATGGAGTCAGGAAGCTGGGCGCCGCATACTTCCAAGCATTCCCATCGCACCACTTCTTCGCCCGGGTCTTTCGGCCCAGCGCCATCACAACGGCCCTCCTGAACAGGACGAGCACATTCTGCGCCGACCCGGAATGGCTCACGCTCCCCTTCGAGCTCCACCACAGGACCTCGTTCGACAGCCTCCTCGACAGCCTGGCGCGGCTGACAAGCCTCCTGCAGCAGCTCGACCACACCATGGCGCTGGAACCTACGCTCGCGCGCAGGACGATGGCCCAGAGCCTCCTCGGAAGCCTCCTCGGCGCGCGGGCCCAGCTCGAGCAGTGGTACATGTCGGCGTTCGACCCCCGCCTTCGGCGGTACTGGATCTCGCAAGAGCTGGGCGAGCAGATCCCGTTCCCGCAGCCCTTCGCCTTCCAGGACCCCCTGGCCTCGCTCTCCTTCACATACTACTGGGCCGCACAGGTCCTGCTGGCCCCCTGCCTGGAGGCCGCCGTCCACAGCGTCTTCTCGCCCGTCATCGACGCCTACCCGCACCAGGCCTTTCCGCACCTCCCCTCGCAGCTTGCCATCGACCCGGACAGCTACGGCGCCTTCAAGGTCAGGGAGATGGCGGTGAACGTCTGCCGGGCGCTGGACCACGCCCTGGCGGCCACGGCACAGCCCGACGTCCTGGGCTTCCCGGTCAAGGCGGTCGAGACTTTCTACGCGGGGCTCGCGAGCCAAACGGGGGACGGGGCCCTGGAGCTGATGTGGCTGAGCGATTTCAGGGGGCGGATGGTGTCGAGGGCCAGTGACATTGCGGGCGCCATGATGGAGAAGGATTGGGTGGACCTGGCCGAGTGGTGACCAGAAATGACATGACACACATGACCACAGTCGCACGAATTTACGACACCTTACGAAATCAAATCTTGCTGCTATGCCACGGTCCGTTCGTTCGGGGTCTGGGGTGTGGGGGATGCGGCTATCGAAACACTGCCTATGTATGTATACAGGATAGGCGCATGTACACAAGGTATAACCAAGTCTTCTTAGTATCTCGACACGGAAATCTGTCTACCCGGTGCCTTTGAATATCATATCCCGCCTGGCCTTTACAGTAGCATCTCGAAGCCGGCTTCGTTGGCTCCTGAAGGTCGACCAGACCTCGGGTTCTACAACAAGGAGCGGATGCATCTGAGGGTCGTACTTCACCGATTCCGCCAATTTTTCTCCAAGGAATTTGGGTACCAAGACAAAATGGAAGCCGCGGGAGGAATATCCACAGTACACGAGATAAATTCCACGCCAGACCATTGGCTCAACGTCAAATCCTGCCGCGATCCCAGCACAGCGACCTCAAACCCGGAGGGTTTGTATTGGTCCTTAAGCTGCTGCCTAGACCCCATCTGCAGACAAAAAACGAGAAGCGATGGCCCCAGACAATCATTCATCAGTCCACTGGCCAGCGTGTATACATTTTGCCGCCCGAGGGTTCATTCTCGGCGTGACTCGTTTATCGCCATACATAGCACAGGTTGATCGCACAAAGCTGCCCCCCGCAAGATGGGTTAACCTCACATGCCGTCAAGCGGCAGCCCCAACCGCCCCCCCGGCCCCCTGCGCCTCATCACGACGCCGTCGAGAGGGTAATGCTAGGTGGGAAACGGAATGTCAGAGCTTGGGACCCTTAGGTACCACTGCATTGGTAATTCTGCTGCCTGCTCCGTACCCGCGAGGGCAGGGGAGCCGAGGAACTGCGAGCAAGGCTGAGCAGGGCCTAGTACTGCGTACAGTGTTTCCATGCGGCGGTCGGTGCATTAGCGCCGCCTGGCGTGCATACATGAGCTTTGCTTGTATTGGATTGGTGCCAGGCTTATATGCATCTTCGACGACATGACCGTTGGCGCCAAGCGGGGGCCGAAATCACCTCCCATGCCCGCCATGCAGCTGTTCCTGGGAGGCTGGCGCCACCGGGGAGGCTCACAATTTGAATTGAGGACATGAAAGTACGACGTTGAATACAGGTTTTGGGCCTCTTGGCACAGGAATAAGCACGCTGGCGATGCCAGACCCGCGGAATCCTCAATCGCAGGGCATGCTGGCAGGCATAGCTCCTCCTCTCCGGGCTAGGACCGTAATCCCAGTCACCTCGATGGTATCTGGTGCTTCCTTATAGATGAAGTCGTAGTGAGTCAGCAGCCACAAGCATGTCAGCGTGAACGTCTCTTCCTTTAATGGCGGGTAAGGCATGGGGTTGATGGGCCCCGAGAGCGGTTCGCTGATTGGAAACACGAGGCAACGAGCCTTGCGAGGCGTTACACGGTCCATCCCGTGCAGCACAACATCTCGTGATCTGGGGTTCTCGTGGCTGCAGCCCGGATCTGAATTCGACCGAGATGCTCCAGTACCCGCTGACCGCACCTGCAAGTCAGCAACGACATGCCACCCTCATAGTTTGCGATGCTTGGTGTTGGGCGGTACGCCCGGGAAGCGAGTGATTCCGTCGGTTCGAATAGCTTGACTGCGGCCCGGTGTAGTTTGCATGGAGCCAATCGCACTCGTTCAGAGGATCCGGCCAAGTATACCGTGCTTGAGACTGTGGAAAATCCTCTGGCTACATCGTATGTAGCGACGACATCGTCGGATGGGATAGACGCGGTATGCAGAAGCGACCATGTGATCTATACCGTCCTCGATTCTGTGTGAACCCGGTACATTTCGGTCGCCCTGAGCCACAATAAACTGGTCTCAAATTGGCTCCTTCGCCATGTCTTGCCTCTGACAAGAGATGCGGCTATTCGAGCAGCGCTTGCTGGCCGATCATTCGCGCCGGGGGCTCATCCGCATCGCGGAGTGATTTCGCAGACAGGGAGACAGCCTTGTGCTTCCGGGTGTCCACCTTCAGCGCAGAAGTGCCATCGAAGTGCCATCGCACAGCGAGTGAAGCGTCCACTTGGTGAAGTACCTTGCTGGACTGCCCGCCGAGTCAGACGCGATAATAAGTGGCGAATGCAATTGAGACGGGTAGGGGCAACCACCTCACGTCCAGGCGGGAAGCGCAGGTCAGGAAACCCGACACATCAGCTAGCCGAGACTGCCTAGCCCATCTGATCAGCGTCAAGAAAGAATTTGCTGACAGCCGCCGCGACTTATACCGTACCAAAGGTGTGGAGTTGTTCTGTGGAATAACCTGGCTTTACACGAAGAATGAAAGTTGAATGAAGGGACGAAGACATGTATGTATGCTCGTGTCCTAGGAGTACCAGAGCATACATCTTCGAGCAGACCTACCCTGGGTACCTCATCAGGCACAGACGCGAAGGAGTGTTGAAGCTGCCCCTTGAGACGGTAGTTCTCGCATGGTTATCAGTCCATTCTTCTGAAGTGAGAGGAGCAAGCCAGTCAAACAGATGGAAGGGAAGCCAGGTGCCGGTAACTGGACGGCCATGAACACGGTAGCTTCACACCCTTGAAATGGACAAAGACCGACCGGAGTATTTTGACCAGACAGAGTTTGGGAGACAGCTGCCGTTGAAGTCTTATTTGTCTGACCGATGTCTGGATGCAGGTGGGCTGGCCAAAAAGCCCCCGTAGGCAGGCATCCCTTCGGACGAAGCGAGAAGACTAGGTCGTCCAAATGTCCGACCCCAAGACTAGGGATTTAGTTGACAGCAGTAGCTGGCGATCAAACCACGCGCCAGGCAGCGCAACCACTCGTGCCAAATTTTCAGACCGTCTTGAACATAAACCGTACAAACAAGCCCGTGCAAGAGCCACCAGCGCTCGGGACTTTTGTCAGCTTCAAGAGTTTTGAACAAATTCTTGTTGGAGAGAAACCGTGTGGAGGCACAGGCAACATGCAGTTGCTGCTTAGTCTGAAACCAAAACCGTCATTGACTGCAAAGAGCTGTTGAGGCGGCCACACCGTGACCTAGCCTCGAAACGCTTTCGCCGCACCACCCGTAACATGGGTGCCGACCAAAGAGGAAATCCGTGATGCAAGTCGCAAAGAAATCAAGTTGTGTGCCGGTGGCTGATTCGCATGCAGCATGCACCATGCAGAGTGTGCTCTTCACAGAATGCTAACGGCAGCTCGCGAAGTGCGAATTGGGAGTGCCTCTTTGGATCAGTTGGATCTGCTGTGGAGGAAGCCCCGCCCCCTCCAACAAGCCATCCCATCTGTGACTCTGCTTTTAGAAACATCGTGAGAGGGGTGTCTGGTCCCAACTCTTGGACAATGCCTCGACGGTGGGTGCCTTCTGAGGAGCTGCCGGCTCGTTTGCTGCGAGTGACCCTCACCAGGTACTTGGTCGCTCGCCCGGACGGCCCTTGCCCCGGTAGTGAAGCTGCCTTCCAGTAGCCATCAGAAAGGCCACTCCGGGCTGAACCGAGACTCGCGGCACCTCGAGATGAGGCGATCGGATGGCTCATAATTACAAGTACCGGGGGGCTGAGCAAGACGTCTTGCGTATATTGTCGCAGCCCGCGTGAGCCTGCCTCGCAATGTCGTCGAATTGAGTGCTTGCCGGGGGAGCCAAACCCGGGGGGTCGGGATGGTGGTGTTGTAAGGGTATTGGCAGTACTTTGCAACATCATGCGGACTCGGGGGTGTCGTGAGGCTACCTACCAGATGAGGCATCCGCAGCGGGAGAAGGCACCAGCAGCAGCGGCCGGTGGCGGCTTGCCCGCAAAACAGAAAAGCAGGCCGTTGGCATACGGGCCGCAAGCTCACGTCTCGGATGTCGTGATTGCCTTGTGTGCCTGGATGCACCATGCTCTGGCCTGAGGTTTGCATAAACAGGCGTGGGGCGTTGGGATAGGGGCGGCGCCGAGGTCTGCAGGTGTGGTAGACGGAGGGGCGCTGTGATTTGCTCCCGAGAAGGTGGGATGAGGACGTCGTCGAGGAGGCAGAGTTTCAGATATCTTGGAGCAGCCAGACGACACCACCCCAAGATGGAATAGGAAGAGGAATAGGCATAGCCTGGGCCCCTATTTCGTCTGGACTAAAGAGGCCACAACCTTGGACAGATCGCAAGAGGCACTCGTCGCAACCATGGCCCTGGGGCGAGGGGCGAGGGAGGAGGGAGAGCATGAAGCATGTAAAAAGGTCGAAGCATCCCGCCTTCGTTGCTGATGGTGGTGTTGTTGTTATTGGTGTCGTCGTTTCTTTGCGAGTAGTGAAGATTGACGTGTGATGCTCATCAACGACTGGTTCGACCCTTGTCATATCGCATCGTGTGATACCAGATCATAAATTATCCTTATATCGTCACCACAAACCCGGGTTCTTGTCGTGGACAGGCAGCCCCTCGCATCCCAAATCTCGAGTCCGCCGGTGCTCATTTCGTGGGCTGCTGCGTATTGGCCTGAGTGGCGGGTGGTTTGATTGGGAATTGGAGAGCCAAATAAAAAACAGAGTCCTGAACAGGCCTAGGACGGGCTGCCAGCCAGCGCCAGTACCGACAAAATGCAGGCCCAGGCCGGCCAAGATGGGTTCGATGGGGCCGATGGGGCCCCAGCTGTGGGTCCCTCCGGCAACACGCTGCACTCGCTGCACTCGCTGCATTATTTACCTGGCGGGGAACACGAGCTCGAGCACCAGCTGGCGACAACAACCAATGCGACGCCGCCATCTTTCGACCCGCGCTACGACAGGCCGCCGTCATTAATCTCCACGGCCTCCGACTGCCTCTCCGACACTTTTAGCAGCTTCGACTCGAGGAGGTCCACCGTCAGCAGCGTCTCCTCTGCCGCGACAGCCCAGAGCCAGTGTCAACATCAACAACAGTACGCACACCAGCCACCAACAAATCACACCCTCGCCTCGTCGCTCCCCTCCTCTTCCTCCTCCTCCCGCCGCTCTGGCGACCCACAATCACAAGCGAACCCCCCACAGCGCCCACTGACCCGGAGCCGCGAAAACGCCAAACAACTGCATGCTGCACGCCAGCAGAAACGCGCCGTCTCCCAGACATTGGCAACAGACCCTGCCGCCGACGACAAAGAAGGGGACCCCCAAAGGAACGGCCGCGACCCGGACGACGTCACCTCACGCCTCCGCCGACGAGCTGGCAGCGCCCGCCGCCTTCGAAAAGGCACAAACCCGGGTTCCAAACAGGCCGCCCTCGCCGCCACAGAACCAGGCGCACCGCCCCATGAGAAGCTCCTAACCAAGATGGCCTTTGCTGAGCAGCAGCACTGGATCACGGTCCAGCAGAAGACTTTCACGAAATGGCTCAACACAAAGATAGACGTCAGGGGCCTCGAGGTTAAGGATCTGGTCAAGGACTTGAGCGATGGCGTGCGTCTTTCTTTCTTTTGTTTTGTCTTTGGTCTCCTCGATACGCTCACTGTCCGCTGCGCAACCCTGCGTACCCCTGCGTGTGCACTCGATGGCTAACAGGCTCCCCTGCCTATAGGTCATACTTATCCACTTGTTAGAATGCCTATCTCAGGAGTCTCTCGGCCGGTACGCCGCAAAGCCGAAGCTCAGGGTGCAGCGCTTCGAAAATGTGAACCTGGGCCTGGACTTTGTCAAGTCGAGGGGAATCCAGATGGTCAACATGGGTGCCGAGGATGTCGTCGACGGAAACAGGAAGATCATACTCGGTCTGATATGGACCCTCATTTTACGATTTACGATCAGTGACATTAACGAGGAGGGTATGACTGCGAAGGAGGGTCTGTTGTTATGGTGTCAGCGCAAGACAGCCTGCTACGAGGAGTGCGACGTCAGGGATTTCAGTGCGAGCTGGAACGATGGCCTGGCCTTCTGCGCCCTCTTGGATATCCACAGGCCAGACTTGATCGACTACGATCAACTCGACAAGTCTGACCACAAGGGCAACATGCAGCTTGCCTTCGACATCGCCCACAAGGAGATTGGCATCCCCAAGCTGCTGGATGTCGAAGATGTTGCCGATGTGCCGAAGCCTGACGAGCGAAGTTTGATGACTTATATTGCTTACTGGTTCCACGCCTTCTCGCAGATGGAGAAGGTCGAGAACGCCGGCCGACGCGTGGAGAAGTTTGTGAACAATATGCAGGGCGCCTGGGAGATGCAGAGCGCCTACGAGAGGCGGATGAGAGCATTGCTCAAAGCCATCCGAGAGCAGGTGGAAAGCTGGCAGACGGCAAAGTTCGAGGGAACCTACGCCGACGCAAAAGCACAGGCAACGCAATTCTCGGCTTACAAAAGGGGCGAGAAGAGGGAATGGGTCGCAGAGAAGAGCGAGTTGGCAACGCTACTCGGAAACATCAAGACAAAGCTCGGCACTTATCGCTTGAGGCCGTATGACCCACCGGTCGAAGTGAGCTTGGAGACCCTGGATAAGGAGTGGACGAACCTTTCGAGCGCAGAGATGGCCAGGGGTCAGCTCATAAACGAGACCATCCGAGAGTGAGTCATTGTCCCCGGCCAGACCAACCCCATACGCCGCTCATGCTCACAACTGAATTAGCATCAAGAACGCCTTGCGCAAATCATTCGCTGACAAGGCAAATGATTTTGCCATGGCCCTCAACACAATGCAACTGGCCATATCAGGGCTGGAGGGTGACGTTGAGGACCAACTCCACCACGTCCGCAAGCTCAGCGATAACCTCCCGCCTCTGGATGCTTACCTCGAGAAGATCGCCGAGGTCGACGCAAAGTGTGAAGAGGCAAACATCGAAGAGAACGACTTCACCACGTACACCTATGACGAGCTCTGCTACGAGCTGTCATTGGTCAAGTCGTCCGTATCCAAAAAGCTGTCCTTCTTGGACAACCAGATGGTCGCGCGCAGCATGACCAACCTCACGCCGATCCAGCTTGAGGAGTTCGAGTCCGTGTTCAAGCACTTTGACCGCGATGACTCCAACAACCTGACCGAGATCGAGTTCAGCGCGGCGCTCGCGTCCTTGGGGCTGGTGTTCTCCGAGGACGAGATGCACGAGTACTTTGAGGATGCGTCCGATGGACATGACCGGGTCAGCTTCGAGCAGTTCATCCGCTTCATGGTGGACGTGACCGAGGACCAGAACACAGCCGAGCAGGTGTTCCAGTCGTTCCGCGAGGTGGCGGACGGCAAGCCCTACGTCACCGAGATGGACCTGCGGCACTCGCTCGTGCCGGACGAGGTCATCGAGAAGCTCATCGAGATGATCCCGCCGCACACCGGGCCCGACATGCAGACGGACCGCGGGCAGCCGCAGTACGACTACATCGCCTTCATGGAGAAGATGATCTCGGACGAGCGCGCCGCCGCGTTCGGGGCCGGCCCCGGGTCCACCGCCTCGGGCAGGTCCAGCCCGACCAAGAGTGGTGGGCCCCTGTCGGAGAGGACCAACGGCTCCAACACGAGCGGCAGCCCGAGGAGCCCTGCGAAGAGCAATGGCGCCTCGTGATCATACATGCCCATCTTCGAGGCCCCGAAACCGCCCTCTGCCTCCCTTTGTTCTGTGGTCGTAGCCCATGCACGAATTACCGTAACATCACATACCATACCGAATCGAATCGAGTCAGCAGCGGGGAGCGGAGAGGATGGAATGGGGCCAGGGCCGGAGTGGGTGACACGGGGCGTTCCCGGGCTTTCCCAAGGAAGAAACTAAAATCTGCAGGCCCAAGCGAACGAAAAATCCCACTGTTCTCCCTTCATCTGAAATTTTGGCCTCGCGCTTATCATCGCCATCAACTATCAACAACTACATAATCTTAGTATATAGGGGCGGGCTAGTGCGGTGTTGCTTGTTCCGCACAAGCAGCGGAAGAAACATCCGCCGCCGCCCCAATGGTTCACGACCGAGGAAGGACATACGTATACGCTGCCGGCACCCCGAGGATGGGAGGATATGAAAGGGGCTGGGCCTGGACAGGGGCCTGGACAGGGGCACGGCACGGCACGGCATGGCGATTTTTTTTTTTGGGGGGGGGGTGTTGTTGTGTTGTGTTTTTTCCTTTGTTGTTTGTTGTCTGTGGGGACGAGGCGCATAGGTGTTGGAGATAACAGGCGCCAACGCATCAGGCTCGGTCCACATGCGCATTTGCTCATGCACAACGTTTTACGTGGTCTGGTACCAAGGGGACGAGAGTCGACGTCTGCAGAGACATGTGCCTAGCTTCCGTAGAGAGAAAGAAACAAATAAGCAAAACTGAAATGACCAAAATACAAGGGCGAATTTGAATTTGTGCGGAATATGACTTGTTCTCCCTTTTGTCTTCTGACATCAGAGTTTGCCTGGCTCAAAACCTGAGTGAGGGGCCCCGTGAGTGATGGCCTGAATGAGTGTGTGTATCCATCCATATGCGACGAAATCAACCCTTTCCAAACGTCCGGCCCAATGCTGTTGATAGTAAAAATCATGTACGCCTGTATGCCTGCCCTCAGCCCCCCATAAAAAAAAACAACCCTCCTGCCGCTTCCAGTCTATTTTGTCCCAAAGTGCAACATTGTGAGAAAAAGGAACCAGATGAAGGAAAGTAAATCACCTGAGCCGTGTTCAAACACTTTGATGTGTCTCTCCAAGCCGGCAGAGTGAGGACATCATTCCTTGAAAGCCCCCATGTCGTTCAACGCGCCCGCCAGCCTCCTGTAGTCTCGAAGCAGTTCGAGAACCTCTCCTATCCGCAGGTCCGCCGGGTTCTGCATCTCCATGAACCGCTTGTTGGGTGGGTTAATCTTTGGAGTCTCCTTGGGCGGCAGGTTAGCTGCCAAGTCGGGGAACGCCTGTTCGTGACCACTCGTCAGCTCCATTGTTTTCCGTCCATCGGCCTCAGTAAAACAGCCGGGATGATGGTCAGAACAACTAACCGTAGCCAGGTCACCCCCCTCGGCAGCCCCGGCCTTAGGCGGCACCTGAGGTGTGACGGGCTGCGACGGGGTCCTCGCAAAAGCCCGGAAAGATCCAATACCCCCTGCCAGCTTGGCCATGGGATTCAGCGAGTTCCCAAAGTTGCGCATCGAGTCCATGAGGGCAGGATTGGCATTCGCTGCCGTGGGGGTTGCGCTGGTTGGCGTTTGTTTCTCCTTGTCGTCCCCAAAGACCGCGGACAACCTCTTTGTGGAGCTGCCCGCACTCCTCGAGCTGTCGGCGCTGTGATCCCGCACGGATGATGGTTTCCGCCCGCTGATGAGGTTCAGCATCTTGTCGTCCCGCGGATGTGGTCGCTTGTTCTCCGTGTCGTCGGGGTTTATCAAGGAGCTGGTGGTTGACGTATCATCCTCGGGCGGGGGGGTGCCGATCAGTTTCCTGGCGTCCTCGAGCGTCTTGGGAGCGGCAACTTCTTCACCTGCACCGGCGGGCTCTCTCAGCCTACCGATGAAGAACTTGTAGCTGTCCCCCAAGCTGTTACCGATGGTCTTCAGCCCAGCATCTGCAGTGTTGCGCATCGCGTCCCCAGCGGCACCGAGAGCCTGAGCTGGCGTATTCACCAGGTCACTAAACCGGCGGTTACGCTGCTGGGCGTCTTTGAGTTTCGATGCCTGTGAGGCCGCAGGTTTGGCAGCGCTCTCGTCGGCGTTCTCGGCAGCTGTGCTCGCAGTGGACAGCCCAGGCGAGTAGGCGGGTGGGAATGTGTCAGCCCTAGGAGTGCCCGGCCGGCTGGACGGTCTCATAGGCCCTGAAGGAGCCTCATCGGATCGCAGGGTAGAGAGGTCGACGGTCTCCAGGAAGCCAATCGCCGCCTCCAAGTTGGTCAGGCAGTATGCTGCCTCGCCAACGAGTTTGGGCTCCCAGCGGAATCGTTCGATGAATCTCAGGTCGCTCGTGACGTTCATGTTCTCGGGCGGCAGGGTAATCAAAGTGTAAATGAGCATGGGCATTATCTCATCAGCCGAAGATGACGGGTGGAAATTCGACAAGGTATCCACAATGCTCTTGTGGGCGAGCTTCAGGTGGTTGAGTTTGCCCAGGGGATAGCGGCTTTCGTTCATGGCTATCAGTTCTTTCCTAGCTCCATCGAGCCACCTCCGCACCTCCTCTGCCTTTTCAGCCTGGGCCTCTGGGGGCTCACCGGGCTCCGTCAACTGGACACCCAGGTCGGCCAGGCCGATGCCAACAACAGCCAGTGCCGCCGTCTTGGAGCGGAGTACATCGTCCGCAGCCTCGTCCTGTGTAGAACGGTGTCGATAGATCTTGGCGTAGATTCCCTCGCACAGCCTCCTCTCGACAGCCTCCTCCAGGGTCCCACGCTGCTGCTCGAGGGCCTTCCTTGCCTTCTTCCGCTGTGCCAGCTCATCAGCCGTGATCAACTGCTGCTCTGACTGCTCTGGCCTCGCATTTCCAGCCTTCTTGTCCTTGCTCCCGATTGCTGCTGCTTTGGCTCGTAACAAGCTCGTAGCGGAAGCCCTGGAAGTGGTAGAGGGCGCGGGAGAAGACCCGCGGTTGTGTCTCGTGAGGAGGGCAGAGATGTGTGTGTCTATATGGCGGGCGGCTTGTTGATAGAAATCTTGGAACAAACGGGAGATATCTTCGATATTGGGCGGCGTGGGCCGTGATTTGGCAGAAAGCGACTCTATGAAGTTGTCGGTCAGGCTGATCAACTCGATGGGCAGATCGTCCAGGTCGACCGAGGTCCGGGGCTGCTCAGGAGGCTCGTCGTCATGGCGCGAGTTCTCGAAGGCATCGGTGGTAGCGCTCTCGGGCTCCTCAACAATCTGAGAGTTGATGCCGGTAGTTGTTATCTTTGGGAGAACGCCGTTCTGGATGGTGCTAGCCCTCTTAGGGCGAGCAACCGAGAGAGGATCATCGTTCTCAGCACGGGTGAAGGACTTGGTGGTCCTCAATGGGTTAGGCCTGGGACTCGGGGCGGGCATCACTTTTCCAGCGAGTGTGACAGTGAAGCTGGAGAACATGGCTGGCTGTCAGCTGGGACGCGCGCAGAGGCGTGGAAGCAGGGGGCGTAGAGCTTGGGTTGAAGAGTGGTAGACAAGCAGACGAAAGTCAGGGCATAGTAGGGCAGTAGGGCAGTAGGAGGGGATGGAAAGGGAGGGAAGATATCGTTAATTAGACCCTGGAGACACAAACGACATGACCTACAATCGGGCGGTATGACGAGTGCACGACAATGCGGGACCAGGTTCGGGTTATAGGGACGCGGTATGCTATGCAGGATGCATTGGGGAGTCGGGGCCTGGGTGGAAATGCGTCGGCGCGTGGGTTGTTCAATGGGCGGGTGGGCGAGTGGACGACGAGTGGACGAGTATTGGGCGGAGCGCATAAAACACCAAGGCGGAGGTTGAAACCAGAGGACGGGAAGGGGCGGGCGGGCAGGAGAGCAGGCCCAGGCCGTCACCAGCTATGCCGTCCACGAGGCCGAAACGGTCATGAGCTGCCTCTCGTCGGTCCACAGCGAGTCGTCTGGGTCGAGTAAGCTGGGCCGCCTGTCTGGACCAAAATAAACAAAACAAGCCGGGCCAGGGGTTGGGTAGGCGGTCGGTGTCGGTATCAGTGTCAGTATCAAGTGTCAGTATCAAGTGCCAGTGTCGGTGTCGGTGTCAGTGTCGGGGTCGGGGGTCGGATGTGAGGATTGGCACAAAAAGACATGTGTGTAGTGAGACAGTATGAGATGATCATCTAGCTAGTGTAGCTCTGCTCTGCTCTGCCATGTCATGCAAAGCTCCCGGCCGGTCCACCCGCAGCCAGCAGAAACAGCTCAGTGCCTGTACCTGGACGTGCATTTACATACTACTGTATGTAGTGTACAAGAGCACCCCTGCGTCTCCGCCAGACAGCGAGCTGCAGCTGTCAGGCCGCTCCATGATTCCATGATTGCGATCTTCTGGCGCCCTCGGCGATGCGAGATGGGTCCGTCACTCCCGTCGAGCCCCTCTCCTACAGTAGCGTAGTGTAAGTACTCCTCCCCCATGGTCCTATCCTCATCGTCATCGTCAGCAGCAGCAGCAGCAAGGCACTAGCTGTGCATTATTTCTCAAACTATTAGACTGTACATACGGTGCAAGGGAAAGCTGATATAATCTGATATAACTGCATACCTCGGTAATACGTGTGCGTGTCTGCCTGCCTGCCCGCCTGCCCGGTCAGCCGTTGCAACGCTTGCTTGGTCCGGCTTGCTTGCTCCGCGCGAGGGGGATCAACAGTTCAGGGTCACATGCCAGCGATCATGTTCCCTCTTAGCTGCTGATAACGCGACTGGCCATATGACCAAGATAGGCCCGCCAGTGCACGGTACCTGCCTATCCTACCAGTCCCTCCCATCCCTCTCATCCTTCCCCATCCCTGCCCCGTTTGACGTCGTCATCCATACACATACTAGACCAATGCCTCATGGCGACGGGCGGCCCGCGTCTTGTCCCCTACTTACTTACTCCCTCGCAACAACTCGCCTCGCCTCTTTCGAATCTCGCCTGCATCATATCCGTGACAGCTATGGTCTACGGCTTCTTTCATACCGTTAACACTTATTGTCTCTCCTATTCGCACCTTTTTCGCTACACTGCCCCTCGCCTCCCTGCCCCTTAGCGCATCACCATCATGGTCCTTCGGCGCAGGGCCGCGGGTGGTGATACATGCACCTCTGCCGGCAGAGTAACCGCCCACCTCCTCTTATCGTTCCTCGCCTTCTCACAACCACTCGCCCACGCTGCCAGCCACCCCAGGGGAGACCACCATGCAGTCCTGCAACTGCATCCCGAGTACTTCCATCCCACCCCTGAGCCTCCGGCGCCTGCGGAGCACACCTTCGTGAGTACCTTGGCCGTCTCGCTCCCGTTTCCAAAACACCGCTCCTGTCTGTCGTCATTCACCATGACCCACCCCTTCAGCACTGACTCGTGCGTCTCTTCCCAGACACTCAGGCATGTCTACCACCACGGCACATACAAGCACCCAACGCTACATAGGAAACAAGACGTGACACACACAGACCAGGACATCTGGCTGGCTGCCGAGGATGGCCATCCCGAGTTACGCCTGCCCCCATTACAAGCAAGGAGCGATGCGACAAGAATACAGCGCCTCGTCGATAGGCGTCCCAGTGTCGTGGATCCCATGGTCGCCCTATCAAGGCAGAACGGCTTTGTCTCGGTCTTATCGCCCGATGCCTGGACCCTCGATGACATCCCCGGTCCCAACATCACCGATAGGGATACCATCGTCAGTCTCGCCTACATGGCCGCAAACGCTTACGTGGAAACCCCTGACAATTTGGAGTGGTCGGAGGTTGGCGCCCCCTTCAACAGGTCGGCCGATTTCGGGTGGGAGACTGATGGACTCCGGGGACACATCTTCGCCGATGAGACAAACTCGACGGTAGTTATCGGGTTGAAAGGCACGTCCATGGCCATATTCGACGGGGAGGGTACCACAACCAACGACAAGGTCAACGATAACTTGTTCTTCAGTTGTTGCTGCGCTCAGCAGGGGCCCTGGCTCTGGCACCAGGTTTGCGACTGCGCCACGGGCACGTATTCGTGCAACAACACCTGCGTGGTGCAGGCACTGAGGAACGAGAGCAGGTACTACCAGGCCGCGAGGGAGTTGTACTCGAATGTTACAGAACTCTACCCGGACTCCAACATTTGGTTGACCGGCCACTCCTTGGGAGGCGCCGTTAGTGCCATGCTCGGCCTCACATATGGCCTGCCCGTGGTTACGTTCGAAGCCGTCCCGGACGCCCTGCCCGCCGGCCGCCTCGGCCTCCCGGTCCCGCCCGGCGCCGACCCCAGCAACCCTCAAACACGAGAGTACACAGGCGCTTACCACTTCGGCCATACCGCCGACCCGGTATATATCGGGACGTGCAATGGTGCGACGGCATCATGTTCCTATGGAGGATACGCCTTGGAATCAGCATGTCATACCGGCCGGGAGTGTGTCTACGATGTCGTGGCCGACAAGGGTTGGCGTGTTGGTATCGGCACCCATAAGATCCGGTCCGTCATCAACGACGTCATACTCAAGTACGACGAGGTCCCCGAATGCAAGTTCACGCCCGAGTGTCGTGACTGCGCCAACTGGAAGATGTACGAGAGCAACGGCACTGAAACTACGACAACTTCGAGGCCGACGTCCACAACCAAGACGAGGACGAGAACAGAGACATGTAAGACGCCTGGTTGGTGGGGCTGCTTGGACGAGACCACGACCGGGACAGCCACTACAACGAGCACCACCACCACCACCACGAGCACGTCTACTTCGACCTGCAAGACTCCCGGCTGGTTTGGTTGCAATGACAAGACCACGCCAGCCACTACTACCACCACTACCACCTCGTCATCATCGAGCACGAGTTCCACCAGTAGCACCACGTGTGAGACGCCGGGCCACTTCTGGGGATGCTGGGATACGACGACGACTGGGTCGACCACCGCAGCTACCTCAGAGCCGACGGTCACCGGGCCGTCCGTGACCACCACGCGGCCCGTCACGCCGAGGCCAACGCTGTCACCTACCCCATCACCCACGTCCACAGTGCAACCTACCCAGCCCCCCTGCACGCAGAAGGGCTGGTTCGGCTTCTGCAAGGGTTGGAGTGAGCAGGCCGAGGACGAAATATAGCGTCAGTGACCGTCTCAGGGACAGGTGTTTGGTGGTCCGAGAATGATAATATTGTACTAGGTTGTCGCTAAGCATGGTGCTGGGCATTTCACGTAGGGGAAGGAGGGAAGGGCGAAGGGCGAAGGGCGAAGCGCTAGGAAGGAATTGGACTTGGAATGGCGGGGACGGACGGACAGGCACTGGAATCGGCGTTCTCCGGATACAGGTTTGACTATTCAGCACACAGCCCTCGAGCTGGGAAAATACTGCATTGGCATTTGTGAGATCTCTTCAGATTGTAGACTTTCAATCGCTCAGCCTGATTTGACATACCTTGCGTCTTCCTCCTGGTTTGCGGACGGACCCATTGATGATGTGTTTTCAGACCGCACCGTAGCAGCAGACGTTACAGGAAGCATACTTTTCAGGGGGGTTCATAGCTGCTTTGCTGGCAGTATCTTGTAACCGGTTTGGGCCAGAAACAAGTTCGCGTGTGGCACAGCAAAGTTCGAGGCATTACTGCCCCGAGGCTCTCTCGCACATCACACAGGCGCCCAGTCAATTGGAGAGGGCGTTTTGCTGCCAATTTCATATGCATCCATCCCATGCTTTCCGCCGACTCCTATCCTTACATACGTACAAGCCCAATTCGTGCTATACAGAGCGGACATAATGCAAGTACCGTACGTAAAAGTGCGTTCTGCGTGCGTGCCTTTCGTCTCATCCGTACGGCCGCAAATGTACCCAGATACGTATGCGTGTTGGTCGCCCATCAGGTCATCCGTGACTCTGGCTGCCGCCTTTCGTTCATTATCTCCAATGCTCTTTCATCTCGCTCGCTCAACACCCCAAATCACCATGCTCTCTCTCTCACAATCTTACCTCGGCCGCCCCCGACACCTCCCAGTATAGATGCTCAACCTCCGTCTTGGCCAAGGGCAGAAGCCACGGACCCTATTATGCCCACCAGATCTTCTTGTCCTCGTGCACGTAAGCAAAAAGAAAAGTGCGACGATGCGGAAGAAGCCACCGCCAGCAAAATCGTACACAGGAATGTGGTGATTATAAAAGATAGCAGTGTGGAAACCCTTTCAATAACGCAGAAGCCTTGCTTGAGGTCCAGAATGAGCCGAACATTAAAAATGAATATTGGATCCGTTCAAGCCGTTTACTTAGTTCGCCACCTCTTCCTCAACCCAGCCGTTGAGGCCACCTTGAATAGCGAGGCCATAACCACCAAAGCTGGACTGGTACTGATGGCCGCGTCGGACGCCGTCATCGCCCCCCGCGTTGGCTCCGGCACCACTGTGGTAGCCGTGGGGGCTATTGTTGCCGTTTTCGAAGCCTGGGGCCAGGACAGGCAGGCTCACCGCTCGGCTGTGCTGGCCGCGTGTGTTGGGTGCGAGCAGACCACCGATGGTCGTTGGTCCAGGGCCTGAGTTTTGGTTCGCGTAGCCGTTCGAGATGCTTGCGGACTGGCCATGCCCGGAGACGGGGCCCTCAGGGATCTGGAGAGAGAGCTCGTTTGGCGAAGAGGAGGCGGTGCCGAAGAGGACAGCCTGCTGCGCAGCAAGGGCCTGGTTCTGCTGCTGGTGCTGGTGCTGGGCCTGTTGAGACACCTGGTTCAGGTAAATGGTAAGGGGGTTGCTCTGTGTGAACAAGCCCGGTTGACCATTGGTCGGCGAACCGCCCTGTGCACCCTGGCCCTGAGGCGAAGGGACCTCGTTGCGAGGGGATTGGGCCTGCTGCTGCTGGAGCTGGCGCGGCGGGTTACCGCATCGATCCTTGCCAAAGTTGACCTTGAACTTCCTGTACTCGTCCTTGCTTCGAACAGCCTCAATGGCCTTGATTGCATTGGCGATGTTGGTGAAGTTGACAAAAGCGCAGCTCTTCTCCCGTAGAGCATTCACAAGCTCAATCTCGCCGTACTCGGAGAAGTCCTGTCTCAGCCTCTCCTCAGTCCAGCTTTCGTCCAGGTTGCCGACGTACACATTCCGCGAGGCGCCGCCGCTAACAGCCAAGGCAATCGCTGGAGGAAGAGCGCCGGAGTGCTTGCCCCAACCGATCTTCAGCCGGCGGTTATGGATCATGAGGCCTTGAATGTTGCTCAGGGCGTAGAAAGAAGCGGCCGCGGTGGGGTCGATAAAGGTGACAAAACAGATGTGCTTATCCGGGATGTACCGAATGTGGTGCAACAGACCACCTCGCACAACGTTGCAGATCTCCTCGATAGTGGTCTCGGGGTGGATGTTACCGAGGTAGATGGTCCTGTTTCCGAGGTTGTTGATGCCACCAGCGGTAGTGGCAACAGCAGCAGCAGCCACGGACTGCTGGGCCAGGGCGCTGGAAATCAAGTCACGGTCAGCACCGGTCAGCATGTGCGCGTACCCAGGAGCGATGCCGAGGTACTGCGCGGCATTCTGCTGTTGCGTCTTGGAGACATAAGCACAACGATCCTTTCCGTAGTACACCCGTCGGGGTGCCTGCCACTTGGCCTCCTGAGGGAGTTGAGAAACGGCCTTGATGGCGTTGGCAATGGACAAGAAGTGAATGAATGCGATATTCTTCTCACGGACGATCTTGACAGTGTCAATGGCGCCGAACTTGCCAAGGTCCTCCCGGAGCTCCTCCTCGGTGATCTCCTCAGGCAGGTTGCCCAAGTAAACATTCCGGGAGGCACCAGACTGCTGGACCGCGAGCGCAACAGACGTAGGCACCTGCGACGGCTTGCCCCAGCCAACCTTGATGTCCTGACCCTTGATGCAGAGCTTTTTCAAGATGGCATCAGAGTGGAAGTGAGTTGCGGAGCTGGCATCCAGGAAGGAGATGAAGGCGCAGTTCTTGTCGGGGAGCAGGCGGACCGACTCGATCTGGCCACTGCGGACGTGGCTCAGGATCTCGTCGGCCGGAGTGTCCTGGGGAATGTTCCCGAGGTATACCGTGCGACTGGTGCCGCTGACCACGGGACTCATGGTGGGGGAGCCTGGATTCATCTGCATCTGCAGCTGACCGCCCATGGAGCTGTAGCCTGCGGTGGGGGACTGGGGAGAAAAGAACTGGGGGGCCCCGTAGGTCGAGGGGGAGACATATCCACCGGGAGACATTGGCTGCTGCACGGGACTCGACATGCCGTTCTGCTGGACCTGCTGAGCCTGCTGGTAGGCATTCAGACTCTGGAACTGGCTGTTGGCAAAAGCGGCCGGAGTGCCAGGCTGGAAGGGGCTTCCAAGGAGCAGCTGGGACGGCAGCAGAGGGGTGAACTGCATATCAAAGCCAGTGCCAGGAGTGGTCAGGTCAGCCACGTTGGGCTGAGGCTGCTGGAGGAGATTCTGGCTGTTGATGCTCTGCGTGTTGATGGTAGGTATGTTGCCGCGTCGGGGGTGCCTGTCGGCGAACCCAGAGATGTTAGAAGTGAAGGCGCCGTGAGAGAAGCCAGTATCACTGTTCGAAGGCTTCGAGATGTGGCCAGGGAAACGGCCCTGGCCACCACTGGGGCCGGCCTGGCCGATGGGACCGGGGTTGTGGTCCTGCATCCCGAGGAGATGAGGGGGGACAAGGTTGTCCCGACCGACGTTGGATAGAACAGCCGTTTTGAAGGATAAGAGTGCCCCTGCGAGAAGGCACTAGACAAGATGCTGGTATAGGCGCGTTGGGTTTGGACCGACGCTCTGTGGAAGTACAAAGGGGGTATCTCAAAAATTCCACAACCGGCGGCGCGCGGCTGTGAAAAAGCTTGAAGCTGTTCAGAACCTGCGGGAGAAGCCGGACTCGAAGGCACGTAGCCGCACCCAAGAAGTCGAAGAATACAATGGTATGCCGTATATGCAATTGAGGTTGTTGGAGTTGTTGAAGCCGACGTATGACAGTCGGAAACGAGGACTCGAGGCAGGAGGATCCAAAAAAAAAAGGGTTCGAGGCGCGAAGGCGGTCAAAGAACGAGCGGCCCAAAATCCAGCGAGTCAAGAACGGAGTATTCGAGTATAATGTCGGGATTGGGCGACAATTGGACGACGGCGGAGTGGCCCCTAGTCGTGGATTCGAACAAAGACAGGCAGCCGGGACTGGAAGGACCAAGGCGACTGGAGTGGTAGCAAGTCTCGAGGAGCAGCGGAAGCCAGAAGACGGATGGATATGCGCTCGACGGTGGTTTCGCGTGAGGGCTGTTGAGATATGTCTAGGTTCGGAGAGCACACGACAAAAAGACCACCACAACCAATATATGCTGAATAACGAGCGTGATCTCGAACAAAGTCAGGCAAGCCGGCGTAAAGCTGCTCGACGGTGGGGGTTAAAGTGCCAGCGAATTAAAGAGGCGGCAGAAGGATTGCGAAGAGGGACGAAGAGAAGAAGCTGAGGCTCAGGCTCGTAGTCGGGTCATGGGCGGGGATTGAGGGGCGATCCAAGGACACGAACGTGAACATGAGCGAACGAAGGGGAGGATGAGCCTGAAAGAAGAGGTTCAGGATCAAGAGCCAGGCAAGAAAAGGAGAGGAAGAGGAGGTGGTGAGAGAATGGGACCGGTCCGGGGGTTGGGAGGAGGTGAGAAGGCGAGGGGACCAGGGACTAGGGACGTACCTCGACCAGGTAGGCCAGGTACATGTAAAATTGGACAGGTAGGGAGAGAGGGAGGAGGAGGACTGGTGTGTGGGGGGGTGGTGGTTCGTACCCGCGGTGAAGGTGAGCATCTCTGGCGCCGAAAGGGGCAAGGGCGAAATCTAGTGGGCAGACCCCCGTCGCTGCAATTTAACTTCTTCCGCGCCTGCGCCTTTTCGCTGAAGGGGCGAGAGACTGTGCCTACCTACCCAGCTACCTTAGGTAGGTACTGCTAGGTGCATCATGTACGCGTGGGTAGTCGCAGTCATTTGTTGGTGAAGATTCGCCTGAGCAATCGCCTGAGCACGTCGCCTGCCTCACCGGCTGGTATGAGATGCTAATAGAGCCAGCACCAACAGATCGTCCACCTGTCTGGCCGTCTGTCCGTCTGTCTGTCTGTGTCTATCCATTCTCTTCCCCCCTCGCAGGACCATATCCACAGCACAGTACAGCACACCCTCAGCCAGCCCCGAACTGCGCGGCTCATTTCACGTTGGTTCATGCCTGCCAGCTGGTCTGCTGCTTGGTCTGCCGGTCCTGTCAGTGCGGTACTATGGCGCAGAAACATGCAGTGCAGGGCAAGGCATGGCAGGTGGGCAGGGGGGGAGGAAGGGTACGGGAAGCCGGGTACCCCCTTAGCCTGGTACCTGAGTAGCGCTCTCAGCTGGTTGGCGCTTGAAATCTGGGGACAGATCGGCCTTGCTGCTCGCTCCCTTTTGGACATCCAGCCTGCCCGAGTAATTTGGTCGACTGGGTTGCGGGTAGGAGAGGACTTTTGACATCAGCCAGTCATCAGTCGATCAGTCACCATCTAATGGGGTGGCCATCCATTATCACCCAGCAGCATCTGTCTCTCAAGCAGCCGAGGTGTGATGTCTGGCTGTCTCCTGCTGCCGGCTAGGAGAATCTTGCTCATGTATCCCCCCGAAACCACGAGTCAAGCACAAGTGGCCACCGAGGGCGGTCCGTACTGCAGGCTGCAGGCGGGAGACGAGGTAGATAGTCCACACAACGTCCCGGCGCACCAGACCAGACTGCAGGACGCAGGACGCAGACGGCAGCAGCGCATCGCAACACCAACCAACTGTACCGCCAACGTTGTATTGCGCCCGGGTAATTTCAGCAAATCCACGTTGCCGCGAGGAACTGGCTGATTACTGACGCGCCGTCGTGCAACCTTGCCATAATGAACCATCTCGCGTCCTCGCTGTCCCTGCCCGGGCCGTGATGGGGGCGGGGGCTCCGTTCGCTCGCCGCCTCCAAGCGTCTCCTGCTCGTGCATCACCTACTACTGCGTGCGCCCGGAACTACATAGGTATGTACGGAGTACTTGGGCGCGCAGGCCTGCGAAGCAGCAATGCGCCCGTCACGACCCAATGTTTCGACCCGGAGAAACGAAACAAAAGGCACTGGCCAATCCTCCAGCGCCGCTCGCGTGCCCTGGGCCCAGGCCAGCCCGGCCGGGCCAGTCCTCGCATGCACAGACAAGAGGGCGGCCAGGCCGTATCGGATACACGGGGGGGAACGGACAGGCAGCAGGCTGGATCTGGGTTCTGTCACCTGTGCGCCAGACAGTAGTGTAGTCCATCTGGGCTTGAGCTCCATGGGTCTCGTTGGCAATTGCCGAAGAGGTCGGGCAAGAGACACTCACCTCTCAGTGCGGTCAGTAGGTATCTTGTTCAATTGGACCACCAGTTCCACATCTCTCATGTGACACTACTAGCGAGCAGCCCGTTCAGCCAGGCAGTCACTCAACCATCTGCCAGCCTGCCAGCCAGTCGCCGGAGCCCAGTTCAGTCGTGGATATTGTCTCCAGCTGAGAAAAAGGGGGCCGTTGGTTTTACTACTAATTAGGTTGAGCCGTTTATTCAGACACGAGGGCCCTCCCCAATGAAGAAGGGCTAGGCCACGTCTGACCCGGGCGGATCTGCAAGCACCGACCAGCCAGGTCAGGGTACCTCGGTAGGGTCGCAGATGGCACCCACCCTAAGCCTGGTAGAGAACCAGGGAAAGGCAGACGGCCCTTTCCATCCAGCAGCCCAGCCGGAGCGAATGGGCTTGCGGGCGTGCCTGCATGGTCGCAGTCGAAACCTTCAGCGGGTAAAAAGGCCAAATCGCCTCGCCCATCACTCTCTCGGGCACGCGCATTGCAGCCTGCACGGCAGTTCCTTTTTTTTTTTGTTCTTCTCTTCCAGCTCCGAAGGTACCGAGACGCAACGGCGCGGACACTTCTGCAGGAACACCAAATCAAAGAGTGGAGCCGCAGCGAGCAAGGGTTTTTGTGGTGGGGACAGGCTGCAGAGTGAAAAGGAGAGGACAAGGAGGTGGGAAGGGGGAGGAGGGGGGAGAAGGAGAAGGAGGAAAAAAAAGGAAGCATCATCTTCCATATTTTTCGATAGCACCCATGTTTCTGGCGATGATCACACCACAATGAGCTGCTTTTCTGACCCCTTTGGGACAGCTGGGCTGCTCGCCCGCTAAAAATTGAAAACACCTGCACTCAGATCAGTCCGAACTGTCTCACCCACAATTACTATGTGCTGATATAGTAGTACCTGTTCAAGAAACACGGACCCATCTATCTCATCCAGCCTTGCACTTCACAACGACCTACGGCTCAAGCAGACAGAAAACATAGAACAGGACAGAGAAAATAGTCAAACCACGGCAGGGGAAACTTTGGGGGGCGGGGGCGACTGAGAAAAAGAACTGCAGCCCTGGAAGCGCATTCGTGCATCATATCATGACCAATCCAGATCCCCACAAAACGGGATGCAGTATCGGAAATGGCTCCTGGATCGAGTCAAGGCCAAGGGGAGGAAGGAGGGGGAAGGGGCCACGACAGCCGCCACACACACCCCCCCCCCACCTCCGCCAACCCCCCAATCTGGATAGCTTCAGCAAGCCGGCCAGCCGGCCGGACGGCCGACTTGTGTGCGGAGCGCCCTCCCGGCGCGGGACCCGTTCACTGTCGATCCCTGGCGGCTAACGAGTGGGAAGTAGGGCGCGAGGCAGCCGCGTTGGTGGTGTCAGCCAGCCCAGCCAGCCAACCTTGGTTGTGACACGTTAGCACACGAGGCGTAGGGATGCGCGTCCGCTTTTTGTGAGCGGCCACGACGATCTTCAGTCGCACGGTGGTGGGTGGTTCTGGACCTGAACGCCCTTTTGAGCTGTCATTGCTGGCCCTCTATCGACCACCCCGTTCCCTCGTCCGGGACTCGAACAAAAATACATCGAACCGGCAGAGAGAGGGTCTACGAAGTGTCTATCCCCACATCAATCCACATTCCAAGCCCAAAATAGCTTCCCCTTCCTTTCTTTTACGTGTTTCCCACGCTCCAGCGCCCCAAACACACGCCCGCTCAAGGCTTGCATCGTCCCATGAAGCGAGGGTACATGCAGCAGGTACGCACGGTGTGCTGGTTAGCCAGCCAGGCCAGGAACCGCTCGAGGCCCAGGCCGTATCCGCCGTGGGGGGACGTGCCGTACTTCCTCTGGTCGAGGTACCAGTAGTACGGTTCGGGGCTGATGCCGTGCTTGTTGAACGCCTGCACCAGCTCGTTGTAGCCCTCCATCCTCATCGAGCCGCCGACGATCTCGCCCACGTTGGGCATCAGGACGTCGACCGACTCCGTCACGCGCAGGTCGTTGGGGTCCTTCTTCATGTAGAAAGCCTTGATCTCCACGGGGAAATGTGTCAGGAAGATGGGCTTGTTGATAGTGTCCGTCATCTTGCGCTCGGCCGCCTCGGCGATGTCGTCGCCGAAGACGTGTGGCTTGCCCTCCTCGTTCAGAATCGGGGGGTCCTGGGCGTTGAGCCTAGGTAGATGTCAGTAAAGCCGGTCCAAGACTCGGCCGAACCACCCGGGGCAACTCACCAGTCGATCGCATCCGTGTACTTCATGCGCAGAAAGGGGCGGGACGGCTTCTGGAAGCCCGGGTTGAGCTCTTTGACGTAACCGGCCAGCTCCTCATCCGCCAGGACCATGTCCACAACGCCGCAGATCATCTCCTCCAGGTGGCTAAGCAGGTCCTCAAAGGTGATGAAGTCCAGCTCCGCCTCGATATGCGTGTACTCCGAAAGGTGACGCCGGGTCAGACTCTTCTCCGCGCGGAAGGACTTCTCGATACAGTACACGTTGCCCATGGAGGGCAGCACCGTCTCGAGGTACAGCTGCGAGGATTGCGTGAGGTATGAGTTCTCACCGTAGTAGTTGAACCCAAACAGCGTTGAGCCACCTTCGACCTGCGTCTGCACCAGGGCGGGCGGCGACACCTGCCTGATCTTCATTTGCTTGTACAGGTGCCTGAAGGCATAGTCAACCTCGGACCGGAGCTTCATGACCGAGGACGCCTTCTCTCCTCGCAGGACCAGGTGTCGGTTGTCAAGCATGTCTGACTCCCACTGGTCCTGAGAGGCTGACACCTTGTTGGTGATGGCGTCGAGATCGGTGGGCGCCGATCCCAGCACCTCGTAGTAGTCGACGTGCAACTCTCGGTTGTCTGGCACATCGGCTGTCTCGGGGGCCTTCTTCATCTCGCCGTAGAGCTCAACGGAGGTGCTCTGGGCGAAGGTCAACGCATCGTAGGTCTGAGTGAGGGGTCCGGCTGGGATGATGCATTGCAGGTAGCCGTATCCGTCAACTAGTGTGATGAACGTCTAGCCACGAGAGGTCAGCACCAGTCCTGGATGGCGGTCAATAGGCATGCAGAGCTGCTTACCGCATTCTTCTGTGGCCTCAGTCGGTGGATCCGACCCGACACCTTGACCCTCGTGCCCTTCTTGTCACCCTCGCCCAGCTCCACGTTCTTGTCGTCAATCCTCAGCTTCCTCGCCTCAGGCAAGCTGGGGTCCTGCTTTATGACGACCTTCTTGGCCTCCTCGAGGTTCTTCAGGCGCTGCTTCCTCGCCTCCTCCTCAACCGCGGCGGTAGAGGCCTGCTTGGCCAGCTTCTTCTTGTGCTGCTCGACGGCAGAGGTGGCCTTCTTGACGGCGCTCTTGGCGGGGTCCTTCCATTGCAGCGCAGCGCCCCGGTCGTCGCCCGTCTTGGAGGCGCGGGAGAGGTACTTTGTCGCGGGGCGCTCGATGTTGGCGATCATGGCGTAGGCGAGGGACTTGTAGGGCTTTGACTCAGAACCGTCAGCCGAGGCATCGTCGACGCCGGCGTCGGTGTCGACGTAGGAGACGTCGTTCTCGGGCTTGACCCGTTCCGCGAGCTCTTGGATGGCCGCCATCTTTGCTGATTGCTTTGCTTCGAGTCAATTGGCAATGTCGAAGCAGAAGTCGAGGTGTGGTGTTGTGGTGGTTTTGCCCTCGGAGTCCCCAGTCCGCTGTGGTGGGGTCGAACATTTATTGGAAAAGATAAGGGAGCTTGAGTGGGCAGGTTGAGTCACCGCCAGGACCTCTGCCCGGGTAGCTTATCCCGTTGACTCAAATGTGTCACCAACAACTGCTATCAGAACATCCTGAAGCACATTTCGGTTTGAAATGCTAATCAAGGGCCAAATACAGCTGAGAGTCCATGCCCGCCAATTTTGGTCTATTCTCATTCATTTGGCCTATTGTCTCAACTACCGGCGACACTTTACTCTCATTTCGTCGGGCAATAATAGTACTGGACGCAGTACAGAACACTTCGTGACGCCACCAAGATGGCACTGCAGATGGAGGAGAGCAGACTGCAGTAGGGACATAGAAACCCGGGGCTCACAGCTCATCCTTTGCACCCTCCTCGACCGCCTTGTCTGCCTCGACTTCCGGGACCGCTTCCTCCTTGCCCATCTCTGACAGGCCCTTCTTGACAATCGAGCTTATCATCTCATACACAACCTGCGCCGCCGCCAAGGCAGTCTCCTCGCCCTGGCCCTGGTACGCTGGCGCGACCTCGACCACGTCGGCGCCCACGACATTGAGGCCCTCGATGCCGCGCAGGATCCTGATCAACTCCCTCGTCGTCCACCCACCAGGCTCCGGGGTGCCCGTGCCGGGCGCGAAAGCCGGGTCGAGGACGTCAATGTCCACGGACAGGTAGACGGGGTCATCCGGCGGGATGGCGTCCAGGATCGCCTTCACCACGCCGGCGGTGCCCAGGTCGTCGATGTCGTCGGCGACGACGCGCAGCCAGTTCTGCGCCGTGTCGTCGTCAAAGTCGTCCCAGCCGTTGCCCGACAGCCGCGTGCGCAGGCCCGCGTGCACAGACGGCCGCGCCGTGTCGTTGACCAGCAGGCCCTCGTTGCCCGCCAGCCAGAACATGGACCCATGGTTGAAGTGCGCCTGGTCCGTGAGCCAGCCCGACGGGTACTTGGCCGGGTGCCAGGTGTCGAGGTGCGCGTCGAAGTGCAAAACCCGCAGCGGCCTGCCGTAGATCCTGTTCAGCGCCCTCAGCGCCGGCAGCGCGAGGCTGTGGTCTCCGCCCAGCGTGATGAGCTTGGGCTTCTCGAGCAGGGGGGATAGTGGCCTCCGGCTGCCCAGCTCGGTGAAGGCCTCCGTCATCTGCTGTTGGGCCACGGCATTGTCGACTGGCACTATGGGTATGTCCCCACAGTCCATGATCTTTGCCCAGTTCTGGTAGGGGTTGATGTTTGCCCTCGGGTTGAATCCCCGGAAGGTCGTCTGCCGTGAAGAAGCATGACGGATGGCCCGCGGTCCAAATCTTGCGCCTAAATAAAAAACTCGGGTCAACTCCAGACACTCCTCATGCACGTTGTGGGTCGAAAGCCGGTTCCAAGGTCCTGCGTAGAAAGTAGAACTGCCGTGTTCACGAAAAGTGACAGGGAAACGTACCTGGCCGGTAGCTCACAGCGGTGTCAAAGGGCGCACCCACGATCGCGATATCAAACAGTTCCGTGGGGTCTGTGAGACACTTGACGTGCTTCAGGTGGGCGAAGCTCCCTATTCCAGCAAATGGCCACTGTAGCCGGGCAAAAAGAGTCAGCCCCGTCACACGTATTTACCAACCCAATCAAGTCCACGGCCATGGCATGAGGAAATGCGGTGGGCGCCCGCGGGTGGTGATATCTCATTTGCAGGCCCGACGGCAGCCCACAGCTATCACATCGGCGGTGAGGCGCGATGATCGATCTCCCGGGAGTGAGTGACGGGAGATGATATCCCGCGGGCGTCCGCAGGAGAGACACGAGGCAAGAGCCTGCCAGGTCGTGCCGACATGCTTGGCTCTGCCGTGTGTGGAATCCTCAAAAGCAGGTGTGAAAGAAGGAGGGGAAAAAAGAGGGAAAGCAAGGGCCTCTCCCGCTCACCTCCATGCCCCATTTGTTCTCGAGCTCGGCAACCTCCTCTGCCGTCCACACGCGGTCTTCATGTTTGTGGTGGCCACCGCAGGCCTCCACCAGCGGGGCCACTGCAGCGAGGATGAGTGGTGCCAGTCCGCTCCTCATCTCGGCGGATGGTGTTGTGGCAGCTCTGGGGTGTGGGTGTGTGCTGGTGCTGGTGCTAGTGTAGCAACGCCGCGCAAGACGAGGTTACGCGTGGCAGCGGGTTGCAGGAACAATATGGAACAGTTCATTCGTGAGGTGCCGGGCAAGTGCTCCTTTGATGCTCCTTTGAGGAAGAGAAGCCACTAATAACAAGTGGTGTGCCGGTCCGGCCCGGTCAAGGAATCCATATCGACTCAACTATCATATTCTACGTGTCGGCGTGCATCGGATCGAGCATCAGCGGTTGGCCGCAGCTTGGCGCCCGTGGAGTGCGCATACTCGCAGTGCGGAAATGATTTCTCGTCTAACTCGGCAGACACTATCTATCTATCACCTCCCAAACCCCTTGCAGGACTCCTGGGGAGAGCCAGGCTGTCGGTCAACCAGGCATCCGCAGTAAGCGGTGTTAGCAATGCCGAGATACTCGCACTGGCCGTTATTGGTCGAATCCAACTAGTCAAGCTCCGGTGCGGCGGACGCCCGCCCGGCCGGTCAAAGCCTCGTTGCGGCCAAGCCACCCGTGGGACGTCGGCCCCTCTGGCCTCTAACCCTCGTGCAGCAAAAACGTCCAACGGTGCGGTCGCTAAGTGGATAGTCTGAAAGCCATGTGGGCTTTCGCCGGGGTGTTGCAGACACGAGGGCTTTTTCTGTAGGACGCCGTAGCTTAATGATGTGTGGTTTGCCGGGTACACGAGAGATGTAGCGGGCGAGCAAAAACCATCAACGAAGTGAAAGCCGCACCCACGAATTCTAAGATTCAACCAACTGTCCGGGTCGACGCGGGAAAATAAGAGCACGAATACGCAGCCAGAATCCTCCACCTGCCCAGCGGGCGGCCCAAGGGTAACCTCGGGACTTGCACGG